>CAUYLG010033439.1:0-33899 GCA_963573385.1 Cacajao melanocephalus | reverse complement strand
GGAGCTACAATCCTGAGCTGTTGTTAATCGGCCATCTTGGATCTCTCTCATGCAGAAGCTCTTTAGTTTAGTTAGATGCCATTTGTCTATTTTGGCTTTTGTTGCAATTGCTTTTGGTGTTTTAGTCATGAAGTCTTTGCCCATGACTGTGTCCTGAATGATATGCCCCTCACCTCTCCTATTGCTTTGCCTGGTGCGGATCCCAAAGTGGACAACTGTGAAAAGGGGTAAGTGAATGAATGCATGAATAAGTGAATGGAGTAGAGGAGAGCGGGAAAAAGAAAGAGATGGGCAAAGAGAGAGAGAAGCTCGGGTATGCAAAGAAGTAGAAAAAGAGAAACAGAGAGACATGAGGAATCCTGACCTTCAGTGGCTGGCTCTAATCCCTTCTGGAGCCTGGCTGTTCTACTTGCCTTGGGGCTCTTTGATACTGGCTGTTGCCCTCACGTTGGGCTCTGTTGCATCGTTTTACGTTTGACTGTGAGTTGCTCAAGGGCAGAGATCTAGCCTCACTCATCTTTGTATCCTCAGGGCCTGGAACACAGTAGGACAACAAGCTATTTCTCCCTTTCTTCATGGAGCAAACTAAAGAAGCTACATCATGTTTTAGGGTGTTTAGAGCCCTCTTTCTGTCCTTTGGTAAAGGTGACACTTGAAAATACTACTTTGAGTGAAAATAAAATACAGTGTGTTCCTCGGGGCTCTAATTTATCAGAAAGATCTTTCAAGTTCTAGTTTTTCTGTAGTAACAAGAATTATTTATGCTGATTCCCTCAAGAAGCACCAGTACTTTATCATCCCAATCATTTTCCATTTGCAAGATACACATCAGGAATTTCCTTCTTCATGTCAAACCCAGCAGTAGGCAGAGCCAGGCTTTTAAAATGTAACTCATTAGCTTGGGAATAGGAAGTGACAAGAAGTAATTGATCTATTTCAATTTGCTCTCATAGGAGCTACCTTTTATTTTTTTGCCCCATGGACTCTTTTTATTTAGTGTTATGTATTTTCCCAAAAAATTCTTATCTTTTTTTTTTCAATTCAAAAGGGAGCAAATTTTAGACTATTTAGGCTATTTTAAATCACAAATACAGATCTCTCAGTCTAAATATCTACTTGCCTATTGCAATTATATCTAGAAATCTGGCAATACCAACGTCTCCTGTCTTGCTGCTGCTCTCATCTCAGCACTCTAGCCAACCCTCTTTATTCTCTGCTTTCCCCTGCCCCCACGGAGATTTTAATTTTGTTAAAACGTTTTTACTGCAGCTGTGACTCAGGCAGCTCAGTTAGCTGCAGAAACACAATGTCATTTAATATTCCAACCCACAGCCCAGACGGTTTCACATCAGGTCATTTGGAGCAGAGCTGTTGAGACTGCTTTATATGACAATGATTGGCAACACCCTGCTGTTGAAAAACAGGCAGCATGAAAAACAGCTAGTGTGCTCCCAGCCATAGCTCTGTTCTCAATACCAGACCATGAATCGGAGCCAACTGAACAGAACCGAATGCGATCATCAGGTGATGATGTAACACTAAAGCCACACTCTTGATTCCCTCTGTGTTGGTTGGATAAGACACTTTCATTCATTAATCCATTCATTCATTCAATTATACTCAAAGCAGACCCATTTCAGGATAGGCACCACGCAAAGGCAATAAGACACAAAACAATACGGGTGCTGCTCCTGCAACTAACATACCTGTAGTCTGTTGGAAAATGTAGATTTCAAACAAATATATACAGGTTATCTGGAAAACCAAAGAAGATAGCCCTGATCACTAACAGGGAAACCAAAGGGGAGTTGAAGGGGCTCACAGAGGAAGTGAGATTTGAAGTATATTTTGAGAGATGAACTGGATATTTCCAGATGAAGAAAAGGAATGGATATATCTCCCAACAAGGAGACACATATGGAATGGCAAGAGACTGATTTTGGCAGCTAAGGTAGAAAGGAGACACAGGGTGGGATGGAGATGATGAATTCGACTTTATGTCATGTTCGCAGTATCTGTGGTTGATTTGGCACTCAGATGAGATGTGGTGCTAGAAATAGAGATTTGGAAGTTAATGAGGTAGCTTTTGAGGCTGGACATGGTGACTCACACCTGTAATCCCAGCACTTTGGAAGGCCAAGGTGGGCAGACTGCTTGAGCCCAGGACCAGCCTGGACAACATGGCAAAACTCCATGTCTACAAAAAATACGAAAATTAGGTGCATGCCTGTGGTCCTAGCTACTTAAGAGGCTGAAATGGAAGGACCACTTGGGCCCAGGACGTTGAGGATGCAGTGAGCTGAGATTGCACCATTGCACTCGAGCCTGGGTGATGAAACAAGGCCCTGTCTGAAAGAAAAAAGGAAAAAAAGAAAAAAAATCACCTAAGAATGTGCAGAGTGAGAAGAAAAACGGCCCATGACTGAGTCTTTGGAACATTTAGGATATGACTAAAGAAAAGGGACACCCAAGAAGGTGTGAAAAAGAGTATCTAAGGAGTACAAAAGAAAAGTGTGTGGCGGATACACAAGGCCCTGCTTTTGCAGAACCGGTCTTCGTCATTAGAGCATCCTTTGTACCTCATAGCCATTCAGATATCTATTAAATGAATAACTTTAGATACTATCTCATTTAATTTTATCTTAGGAATGAGAAAAGTATAGCCCAAAATTATGTAATTTGTGTAATTAGGATATTTTCTTTATCTTTTAAAAAATTTTCACTATGATATAGCTAGGTATGAATTCTTTCCTTCCTTCCTTCCCCCCTTTTTTTTTCCACAGAGTCTTGGTCTGTCATCAAGGCTAGAGTGCAGTGGCCTGACCTTGGCTCACTGCAACCTCCACCTCCTGGGTTCAAGCAATTCTCCTGCCTCAGCCTCCTAAGTAGCTGGAGTTACAGGCACTTGCCATCACGACCAGCTAATTTTTGTATTTTTAGTAGAGACAGGGTTTCACCATAGTGGGCCAGGCTGGTCTTGAACTCCTGACCTAAAGTAATCCACCCACCTCGGCCTCCCAAAGTGCTGGGATTACAGATGTGAGCCACTGCGCCTGGCCTGAATTTATTTATACTTACCCTTCTTAGGACTCATTATGCTTCCTGAATCTGGATTCATGTCTTTGAGTCAAGAAAATTCTCAACAATTATATTTTAAACTATTACATTTTGTACATTCTTTCCTCCTGGAATGCCTATTAGATGTGTGTAGAGGTTTTTCTTTCTATTCTCCATCTCTCATAATTTATCACATTTGTATTATCTGATCTCCATACTGCCTTCTGAGTAACTCCTCAAATCTAATTTTCACTTCTCAAATTCTCTCCTTAGCTGTATTTAGCCTGTTATTTAACCTGTGATTGAGATTTGTGTTTCAATAATCAAACCTTTTCATTTCTGGAAGTGTTCTAGCTTTTAAAAAATTATTTTTCAAATCAGCCTGGTCTTCTGGGAGCAATAGTTTTTACCTTTTTATTTTTTCTTTTCTGTCTTTAATTATGTATTTCCTTTCTACATTTTGATCTGTAGCCAAAACATCTATTTACTGAGGCTCTTGGAATCTAATCCAGCTGTTTGGATGTTTTCTCATGGGTAGTTATCTTCTCATGTTTGTGATGATTGATAAGAACTGAGGGGCCTGGGTTTAGGGTATGTCCCTCCAGACAGGCTCTGCTTTACTTCTGTGGCGTACCCTAGGGTTTGACCATCCTGAGGTCACAGTTGTGTCAGCTTCTCAGGCTGGGTACTCCTAAGCCACAAGGTATTATAAATTCTAACTTCAAACCTGTGTGAAGACAGGCCTATAGAGTGGGAGACAGAGAAATATTTAACAACCAGCTCGCTTGAGAAAAAGCCCTGATTTGGAGCATTTGTCACTTGTTTTGTAAATATTTATATAATTGCTGATTTTAAGCAGTCAACTTAAGACACTGAAGGAGGAGTTAGGAAGAAATGTGCACAAGTCAGCTCCAGCACTATACTGGGCTTATAGTGAAAACTTCTCAGGGAAAGCGTGTTTCCCCCTGACCCAGCAACCTGGGCCAAAACAGAAATGAAAAACACTCCATTCCTCTTTGCTAATGGGTAGATGTTGTTTCCTAGTTTAGACTTTTACGAAGAGTGTAGTTTTTTCAGAGTCCCAGATTTACACAGATCAGTCTCAACTCTCCACCTGCCATAAGTCCAGGACTCTGTGCCCTGTGCCTATATGGCTGTTTAAGGGTAAGCCCCTTGGATATGGAGCCCAGAACCACCTGCATACCTTTTAAGTTTTCAGTTCCCTCTGGTTTTTGTTCCTGGGGATTTCAAGTTTTCAGTTCCCTCTGGTTTTGGTTCCTGGGGATTTCTGTTACTCTGTTGTGGACTTATCTGCGCCTTTAAAAGGATGTTTCCACCAGGCATGGTGGCTTATGCCTGTAATCCCAGCATTTCGGTAGGCTGAGGCAGGAGGAACACTTGAGGTCAGGATTTTGAGACCAGCCTGGCCAACATAGTGAAACCCTGCCTCTACTGAAAATACAAAAATTAGCTGGGCATGGTGGCACATGCCTATAATCCCAGTTACTTGGGAGGCTGAGGCAGGAGAATTGCTTGAGCCGGGGAAGTGGAGGTTGCAGTGAGCCGAGATGGTGCCGCTGCACTCCAGCCTGGGCGACAGAACAAGACTCCGTCTCAAAAAAGAAATAAAATTAAATAAATAAATATAAAAGGTTGTTTGTTACATTTAATGCAACATATCTGGGTATTGTTTGAAAAACAAGCATTTTCAGGTTACTAAGTCAGCCATATTGCCAGAAAGTGGAAGTCCACAACTGCCATCAGCTTGGCTGCTAATTTACCTCTGTTCCTAGTTCTTTCCACCAGGCCTCAGAACTGCAGTTCATTTGCATATTAGATTCCAAGAGGGCGTCACAAACACCTTACACTCAACACATCTAAAACCTGAGTCTCAACCATGGCACTTTGCCTGTGTGTTCTCTATTTCAGTTAATGTCATGCTCATTCACCCAGTTTTCCAAATTAAAGCCTAATTTTGTCTTGAGTTATTTCTCTCTTTCTCTAAAAGTGTATCTTCTCTCAACTTCTATTTCTTCTCTTATATAAGCTGCCACTATTTTTCACTGGCATTATCATCATAGCCTCCTAGCTTGACTCTGTGGTTGGTCTTTATTAATCTCTATCCATTTACCCTGGGCTTCTGGGCCTGCCTTTCTGAGTCTTAAATCTGGAGATGTCACTTCCCTGAATAGAAACCTTAGCTAACTTTCTGCTGTCAGCAAAATTAAGGTCCAAGTGCTTTAAATGCAATAGAAACTCTAAATAATTTGCCCTGCTACACACTTTTCCGTAGCTTCTTTCCTGTCCCTGCCACTTTGTTTTTTGTTTGTTTTTCGTTTTTTTGAGACAGAGTCTCGCTCTGTCACCCAGGTTGGAGTGCAGTGGTGTGATCTCAATCTTGGCTCACTTCAACCTCCACCTCCCGGGTTCGGGCGATTCCCCTGCCTCAGCCTCCTGACCCTGGGATTACAGGTGCCTGCCATCACACCCAGCTAATATTTGTATTTTTAGTAAAGACAAGGTCTCACCGTGTTGCTTAAGCTGGTCTCGAACTCCTGACCTCAGATAATCCATCTGCCTCAGCCTCCCAAAGTGCTGGGACTACAGGCATGCACCACAGCATCCGGCCTGTCCCTGCCACTTTGCATCCACTCTCTGTTTCCAACGTGGAAGTGAGGTACTTCCATGACTTTACTCAAGGTGTTCTCCTGCCCTGGAATGGCCTTTGCCTTTCTTCACATGTTGGAGTCTAGTGCTTCCTGATTAATGATGCTTAGACTCCACATCTAAGATTCATCATTCCCTTCTCTATTTGATCCTAAATGTATAAAGTTCATCATAGAGTACCTTGCATTGCAGTTGAATTATACTTAGAGTTTCAAGGTCCTTGAGAACACGAAACATACCCTTGATATGGTTAATGTTCTCTATCATTCCTACTGCCTAGCAAAACTTTGGGAGATTAGCATACAGTTGTTAAATTGAGTTGTTATAATACAGTATTGCAAAAAGAACTCTGAAAATTTAGGAGTCAATGTCTACTAATTACAGATAACTATAAAATAATAGAGGAAAAATATATATAATATATAATCCAAAATATCAGTTTTTTTTTTTGAAAAGTTGTTTTTTGGCCAGCTGTTAAGAGAGAGCCTAAGCAAGTATGATAAAAATTCTCAGGACCAACTTAACCTCCCATATCCAGCCCCCATTAAATCATCTGTTTAAATCATCAGGCACTGTTTTGCAGAAGTAGTGAGGGAAAGCAGTGACCTTCTCCACTGTCCCCCAGTCAATATTCTAGACAAGGCAGGGTGATGGATGCAGTGACAGGTGCCGGTGAGCAGCAGCTTTGGGGAATAAATCCCAGACCTCTTGAATGGCAAGACCAATTCAATACTGGGAGTAAGAAAAGATGTACAAAACATAAAATTATTAACAGATCATGGTTCATTTTATTTTTTTTTTGGACAAAGTCTCACTCTGTCACCCAGGCTGGAGTGCAGTGGTGCAATTTTGGCTCACCACAACCTCCGCCTCCCAGGTTCAAGCAATTCTCCTGCCTCAGCCTCCTGAGTAGCTGAGATTATAGGCATGCACCACCATGTCTGGCTAATTTTTGTATTTTTAGTAGAGATGGGGTTTCGCCATATTGGCCAGGCTGGTGTCGAACTCCTGACCTTGTGATCCACCTGCCTCAGCCTCCCAAAGTGCTGGGATTACAGGCGTGAGCCACTGCGCCCTCATCCGTATTCTTTACAATTCTACCAACATTAATGAGTGAGGAAGAGGTTGTTTCTATGATTTGCTTCCTGTATAATGGACAAGAAGTTTATAATTATTTCAAGAGAAATCTACCTTTAAAGAATGTTTAAAAAAAACACTTCTAAAATCAAAAATGTCAATGCTTATCAACTTTGTATAGTGTGACAGAAAATGAAATAGTCCAAACCCAAACCAATTAGTAGAGTCTTATTTTAATCAAATTTCTTTTTCTTTTACCTCATTTTTGCTACTCACTGTGTCGTCTGGTTACTCAACAAGAGGTGATTTTTCAGTAGTGAGCCTTGAAACATGTCACTGGAGATATGTTTTTATGTTTAGATCAAATAAACTCTCAGTTTAATATCCTGCTAGAGCTTTGTAGATATTGTTTTTTCCTTTTCAGTTTATCAGATGACAAATGCCTCCTGATACAAGACTTTCTGCCATACAAAGATAGTGGTGTGAAATCCCCAGGAAAGGCTCAAAAACATGCACCGAAAACAAGTTGAAATGTTAGGTTAAAGAATACATGGAAACAAGGATAGGACTGATCAAAAATAGAAGATTAGTAGAGAAAAGAGAGAGTGAAAACAATCTTCCCATTCAAGTAAACCTTTGGTAAGCCTCAAAGATATCTGTAGAAAGCTGAACCCTTCCAGTATAGACTTGGAGTTAACAGGAAAGGAGGGCCTGGAATAAAGGAAGCCTCAGTTGATGCCTTTTTGGTAAGGACTAAACAATTGAATCATATGATTTGAGCGCTGATGAGCTGGTACCTTTACAAAGCTGACTGCTGTATGAGATCTGACTTGTTATCAGAGCAAACAGGATAGGCCAGGGAGAGTTATGCGAAGACAGGAGGAATCACAGCTTCAAAAATGCTGCAGGAGGTCTGGAAGCAACAGCTACACCCAGATCAACTTTGAAATGCCAAGATGATCTCAGCACAGGAGCTAGATTACTTACAAGGCACAGAAAGTCATACATAGCTACCTGTTAGCTCTATGTGTATTTGGTAGTGGTTAAGATTGTCTCTAGGTATGGAAAGCTGGTTGTCCTCGATGATAGATGATGCTGTTAGCAATTGCTTGTTTTATAGAAAATTGAATATAGCGCATACTTCCCCTTGGCCACAGGAGTTTGAGGCTGCAATCCAGGAATATGGATTACCCTGAAGCTAACACAATAAAGCCTTGGACTCTGACATATCACCTGTAAAGTTGTTGAACACCTGATTCTCCATTTTTTTTTTTGAGACGGAGTTTTGCTGTTGTTGCCCAGGCTGGAGTGCAGTGGCACGATCTCAGCTCACCACAACCTCCGCCTTCCAGGTTCAAGCGATCTCCTGCCTCTGCCTTTTGAGTAGTTGGGATTACAGGAATGCACCACCACGCCCAGCTAGTTCTGTATTTTATTGTTGTTGTTGTTGTATTTTTAGTAAAGGCAGCGTTTCTCCATGTTGGTCGGGCTGGTCTCTAACTCCCCAACCTCGGGTGATCGCCCGTCTCAGACTCCCAATGTGCTGGGATTACACGCGTGAGGCACCTCGCCTGGCTAATTCTCCATTTTTAAAAACCAAGTCATGAAAATGGCCTTATTACTTAGGGACTCTTTCAGTTACACCTTGAACTAGCTTGGCTAAAAGAAGAAGATTTAGCAGCTCACACAACCAGCTAGGTGAGGAGTGTTGTTGGAAAGGACAAGAACAAGGTCGTGGTGTTGCCCGCACTTTCCCTTTTCCCCTGTCATCGCCTTTATTTCAGCTTTTATTTTTGGCCTTATTCTCCCAGACTGGGTGATTTCATCAAATGAACCATAGTTAGTAGCAGTTTCTGAGCTCACAGTTTCCCAATTTCTTAACTAGAGAGGAAAGGGCTCTTCCCTATGGCTCTTGTTAAAAACAAAAACAAAATCACAGGGAAGGATCCCAAGTGGCCAGGGGCAGTGCGGGGGTCTCGCTTCACCTCCAAATCAGTCACTGAGGGTAGCATGTTGGTTCCTGGCATCACATCGAATGCAAAACTTAACATTCACAAATTCAACTATGAGAATTAAATAAGGGAAAAACAAGAGAGAGATTGCATGAGTGATAGGTGAGCCAGGAAATATGAATCTGCAGCTGCCAACGTCAGCCTCAACTCCCCGTACCTGTCATGGCCTGAGCATCTGGAAGAAAGATCAGAGGGTTCTTTCTTATGCTATGACCCCAAATGCAGGCTGACCACTCTGTCTGGTAATCAGCTATTCCCATACTGGAAAAAGAATGTCATTGTGGCCTTACGGAAAAAAGATTATGATATTGTTAGAAGTATTTAAAGGATTTTCAAGGGCAATTTTACTTACTTATAAATGAATTTTCCCCCACAAACTGATATGAAAATCTAAGCCCTGCTTAGGGCTACCTTGAACTCTTATTAAAATGGGCTCAGAGTGGATATGGGAGGCACATCTCTAAGCTATCATTGACAGCTCAGAAGTGGGGTCCTTTGGGAAGGGAGCTGCTTCCATTTGGACTTTATGGTAGGAGCCATTGGAGGTGTGATTCCCCGCAAAAGGGAGGGTCCATTTCCCAGAAGAACAAGGGAATAGTGCTGGGAGCAAAATAACTGAGATAAACAACATCGGACTCACTACAGGAACCAGAGGCATCCACCAAGGGTTTAAGTGTCTGTAAGCGCCCTCCTCCATGTTGACATTCGTGGGTCCATTTCCCTTCAGCTCCTCCCTGCGCCTCAGCTCATGGCTTCGTGGTCCCATTGAGAGACCAGGACCACTTTTGTCATTGTCCAATTTACATTCACTTCATTCCCAAACTACTACTTGCTCTAAGGTTCTTGTGTCTCAATGTCTTCTTCCAACTCGTATTAAACTGTTATTCAGCTACAAGACAGATTTACCTCTGATCCTGTAGCTGCCCTCTCCACACAGAACCAGGCCAAAATTCCCTAGGGGACAAGAGAGGGCCTCAACTCACATTGCCTCCTCTTCACCCATCCCCAGACAGCATCCCTAGCCCAGGCTGATGCACCATGCACCTCCTCTTTGCCCACCTAGTATATTTCTTGCAATTTAGGGTTTATTTCCTAAATGCATGGAGATTGTAGCCCCTGGAGGCCACCATGCCATCTCAGTTTTCTAACAATCATCTGTCTCCAGATAAAATTGCCAGGTGAAATATCGGAAACATCTTTTTACTAAAAAACATATTTGTTGTTCATCTGAAATTCAAATGTAGCTGGATGTCTTGTATTTTTAGTTGCTACGTCTGACAACTCTACCAGTGAGGCTTCCATAAATATGACCTCTGTCTGGCTGGTCCACCAGGCCACCCAGACATTCCTGAGCGGGTTTTAATATGCTTGAGTTCACCATGAGCAGATAAGCCAGGCCCTCACTGATTTAGAGTATCCAGACTTTTGTGCCAATCGTATAAATGTAATATTGGGGATTAGTAAGGGTTTTAAGTGTAATATACTTTTTAGACACAGAAAATAATCCTTGGATATATCCATCATTAGTTATTAAAGTGTAATTAATGTTGTTAGAAATGGACATTTATTCTGTAAAACAGACTTAATTATATAAAGCAAGTGTAATCAACAGACCATGTTGCTTTTAAATACAAATCCGTTAAGGACAATATTCCAGTCAGCTCTCCTGTTTGACAGATCTCTATTAACAGCAAACCTTTCAGCTTCCTTTCAACAAAAGTGGCCAAATAAACATGTCTGTACAATAGTCCCCACTTATCCTCAGGGAATATGTCCTAAGACCCCAGTGGATGTCTGAATCTGCAGATAGTACTGAACCCTATATATGTCTACTATGTTTTTTCTATACATACATACCTCTTATAAAGTTTAATTTACAAATTAGCGTAGTAAGATATGAACAACAATAACTGGTAATAAAGTAGGACAATTGTAACAATATGCCAGCATCACTACTCTTGCACTTTGGGGCCATTATGAAATGAAATGAGGGCTCCTTGAACACACACACTGGGATACTGACACAGTTGATCTGATTACTAAGCCTGGATACTCAGTGACTAACAGTTGCCTGTCTACACTACCCTCCCGTTGGTCTCTGAGTGGCCAGGCTACGTAATCAGTTCAACAGTCTCAGTGTCCCAGTGCTTGCATTCAAGGAATTCTTATTTCATTTAATAATGGCCCCAACGTGCAACAGTAGTGATGCTGGCATATTGTCATAAGTGTCCTATTTTATTGTCCAGGTATTGTTGTTAATATCTTACTGTGTCAAATTTATAAATTAGGCGTGGGTACACTGGACAAAGGTATGATTCAGGCCCCAGGTGAGTGGGATGGAGCAGGAGGGTACATGTATTACTTTGTTTTCACGCTGCTGATAAAGACATACCTGAGACTGGGCAATTTACTAAAGAAAGAGGTTTAATGGACTTAAAGTTCCACGTGGTTGGGAGGCCTCACAATCATGGCAGGTGAAAGGTATGTATCACATGGCGGTGGCAAGACAGAAAGAGAGCAGAGCGAAATGGGTTTCCCCTTATCTGTGAATAAGTAGTGAGACTTACTCACTACCACGAGAACAGTATGGGGGGGAACCATGCCTGTGATTCAATTATCTCCCACCGGGTCCCTCCCACAACACATGGAAAGTATGGAGCTACAGTTCAAGCTGAGATTTGGGTGGAGACACGGCCAAACCATAGCAGTATGAGATTTCATCGTGCTACTCAGAACGCAGGCAATTTAAAACTTAGGAGATGTTTTCCACTGAATATTTTTCCACTGAATATTTTCATACTGCAGTAACTGAAACTGTAGAAAGCAAAACCACAGATTAGGGGGGACTACTGTAATTCAATCTGCTTCAGTGAATTTAGAAAATTGCCTGTTTTACAACTGCTTAAAATCCAGTATAGACTCAATATATTTCTTTGGTTATTTCAAACCATTTTTTGAAGAGGTAGTAATCATGTGGAGTGAGATAAGAAGAATATAAGAATGCAAAAATCGGCCTGTGTGGTGGCTCATGCCTATAATCCCAGCAATTTGGAAGGCCGAGGCAGGCAGATCACTTGAGGTTAGGAGCTCAAGACCACCCTGGCCAATATGGTGAGACCCTGTCTCTACTGAAAATATAAAAATTAGCTGGCACGGTGGCAGGCACCTGTAATTCCAGATACTCGAGAGGCTGAGGTAGGAGAATCACTTGAATCTGGCGGGGCGGACATTGCAGTGAACCAAGATCATGATACTGCACTCCAGACTGGGCAACAGAATGAGATTCTGTCGAAAGAAGAAAGAAAGAAAGAGAGAAAGAGAAAACAAAAAGGAATGCAATAATCCTCCATAATCTAATATATTTTGGTCCAGTCTTTTTGAATGCAACTATATAAGTGCTTTTAAAGAAACTGGGGCGAAGAGCCAGGCTGCAGTCCACTATGACCGTGCCTATGAATCCAGCCTGGACAATGTAACAACTCTAAAAAAAATTTTGTAAACAAAATACAAAAGAAAGAAATTGAGGCAAAGCTATACATAACTTGCTTTTTTCACATAAAAAAATCATAAAATTTTAAAATAGTTGCATAGTATTTATTCTATTATACAAATAAAAAAACAATTTACTCAATCAGTTGCGTATTGTTGGATACTTAGGTTGTTTCTAATTTTTCTTCTACCAGTCTTATCTTTGTATGTAAATTGTCTGCAAGTCAGATTTCTGTAAATAGGCAAAATACATAACTTATAACCAAGTATTTTTATTATTAAACTGAAAAAGTTCTATTTCACTAGTAGTTAAGCACAAAATATGAAACTTTTAAAACAGCATATTGACAAAAATTCTTAAGGTAGCAGCACTTACTTCTGGAAATTCAACGGAAGAAACCCTCAAACACCTTTAAGGGTGCTGAGGTACTGAATGCAACTTCTGTGAACCCTTATTGTTTTTCTGCATACTCGACGCCCATTTTTCCTCTTTCTGTTAACAGCAGTCACGATTCCTCTGAAGAATCCCTTCCCCACATTTGAGTTGATGTGTCTTGAGTAGGGATGAGACCACTCCCTTGCTTGAGTGGAACCCTTCCATCCTATGGCCACAGCGATTGGTTCAAGGATGGGTACACTTCTCTTGCCTATTTTCTATTTAATTATTTTATTTAATTACTTCTATTTTTTAAAAAGCCTTCTAGCTTTCTTTCTTTCTTTTTTTTTTTTTTGAGAAGGAGTCTTGCTCTCTTGCCAGGCTGGAGTGCAGTGGCATGATCTCGGCTCATTGCAACCTCTGCCTCCCAGGTTCTAGCGACTTGCTTGCCTCAGCCTCCTGAGTAGCCAGGACTACAGAAGCCTGCCACCACACCAGGTTAATTTTTGTAGTTTTAGTAGAGATGGGGTTTCACCATGTTGGCCAGGATGGTCTCGATTTCCTGACCTGGTGATCTGCCCACCTCGGCCTCCCAAAGTGCTGGGATTACAGGCATGAGCCACCCTGCCCGGCCTAGCTTCCTTTTAAGAAAAGTGGCCAAACAAACATTACTGTACAATAGTTCCCCATTATTAATCCCAAATGAATCCCAAGACTTCTATGAGAACTCCTGGAAGTAGGCGCTCTGTTTTCATGGTTGTTTCTATGGTTGGATATATCCAAGTTGATTGTATCCTTGCCATATAACATAATAGCATATATCTGAATCTTTTCCAGTACTGAAAATGGCATCTACTTGCTCCAATTTAATTGCTCTGGTTACTAGTTAATGTGAATATTTTCACAAACATATTGGCTGCTTGCATCTCTTTTGTGATCTTGCGTCTATTTATGTAATTTGCCTCGTTTCCTATAAAATGACAAAATAAAGCTGCTTTATAAATTAATCATAAATTTTCTCTAAATTTCTTAAATAATGTTTTTACTACACCAAAATTTAGTTTTTTTTTGTTTTTTTTTTTTTTGCTTTTTATTTGTTTTTAGGTGGGGTCTCACTCTATCACCTAGGCTGGAGTACAGTGGCACAATCTTGGCTCACTGTAACCTCTGCCACCCAGGTTCAAGTAATTCTCCTGCCTCGGCCTCCTGAGTAGCTGGGATTACTGGTGCCTGCCACCACGCCTGGCTAATTTTTTTTTGTATTTTTAGTGGAGACGGGATTTCACCATCTTGGCCAGGCTGGTTTTGAACTCCTGACCTTGGGATCCACCCACCTCGGCCTCCCAAAGTGCTGGGATTGCAGGCATGAGCCACCGCACCCAGCCAAAGTTTAAACTTTTTATGTATCCATATCTACTGAGCTTCCCATTATGAGTTCTTCTGTTACTATTGTGCTTAGAAAAATTTTCCCTATCCAAAGATGAGATAAACATTTGCCAATCTTTTTATCCGGTATTTTGTTACATTATTATTATTATTATTAATCCTTTAATCTACTCAGAATCAGCTTTGGTATACATTGTGCCACATAGCTTTAAATTTATTTCTCCCCAAATAGTTAGCTTAATTTCATTTCCTTCCTTCCTTCCCTTCCTCCTTTCCCTTCCTCCCTCTCTTTCTCTGTCTCTCTCTTTCTTTCCTTCTTTCCTTCCTTCTTTCTTTCTCTTTCTTTCTTTCTCTTTGTCTCTTTTTTTTTTTTTTAGACAGGGTCTTGCTGTCACCCATGTCTTGCACTCAAGGGGGGAAAGAACAAGAAGGTCCAGACCCTTCTTGGTGGCAGCAAGAGTAAACAGGAGGCAATACAGGAAGCAAAATGACTCAAGCCACTTCACCAGTGTCATCACAGCTAGAGAATGAGCTTAATCCTAATCCTGGGGTTTTCTCATAAATAATGAGGAAGATGAGAAAGAAGGGGAGGCCAGAGCACCTGTTTTCTTTACATTGACAATCACCCCATCAGCAGGAGTGACATCAGGTTTGTAGGTCCCAAGAAGCCCTCAAGATTGCAGGTGTAGCATCCCTGGTGATTTACAATCCCAGCCCATCATCCCCTTCTTTTTTATTTTTATTATTTGAGATGGAGTCTCAGTTTGTTGCCCAGGCTGGAGTGCAGTGGCATGATCTTGGCTCACTGCAACCTCTATCTCCTGGGTTCAAGCAATTCTCCTGTCTCAGCCTCTTGAGTAGCTGGGAGTACAGACATGGGCCACCATGCCCAGCCAATTTTTGTCTTTTTAGCAGAAATGGGTTTTCACCATATTGGCCAGGCTGGTCTTGAACTCCTGACCTCAAGTGATCTGCCCACCTCAGCCTCTCAAGTTGCTGGGATTGCAGGCAAGAGCACCCATGGCAGGCCCCTTTCTGTTTTCAGTCTTCGTCCATTGCACAAATTGCCTCCCAAGTCCCTCACTAAACTCTGAGAGGAGACAGTTGGATGAGTTGGGTCAGTCTGCCTCTAATTACTGCTTATTTAATGTGACTGTGGATTTTAATAACATTAACACGATGAGGGGTTCTGAGGCAAATAGGAGTGGTGCCTGCACAGTTGGCTTCAGATGGATCCTTTGCCATTTGTGTTCTTGGCTTATTTCATCCTGTGGTTTCAAGACGGTGAAGGCTCAGCAGTGCCTTTCCTCCTTATCTTGTCTGTTTCTCCACACATCTTCCTTGGATGTACAAATGTAATGGTTAGGTAGTGTGGATCGTTGTATATCTGAATATCTTTCTTTTTATCTACATAAGCTGAAATGAAAACTTAAAATATTCTTGGTCACAACCCACTTCCCTTAAAGCTCTACAGAGCTCACTGAATATTTTTTCTGGGTGTAGTGTTTTGGAAAAGTATAAGGACATATTATCCTCCTAAATGCTTGTAAAAGCTTTGCCCTCATGGAATTTACAGTCCAATGGAGAAGAAATAAATTATTAGAGATGAAGAGTGCAATATGCTTTGCATTTAGTCTTACTTTTCATGTTCTCTGTCCTCTAGATGAGATCTGAGGAGGAGGAGGAAAGGCTCAGCCCACCCTTGGGTAATAGAAGTTACTCTGTGCCAGAACAGGAGTTAGGGAAAAGTTCCCGGATAGAAAAATTCACTATATCTTGGCTCCCTGTGAAAGCAACCCTGGGATAAGACTGAGCTTTGATTTCCGTCTTATCCCAGGGTTAGTTCCTGTTGGTTTTCACGGCTCAACTAACTATCAGTTTTTGGTCACCCCAGGGAGCTAGATGCCTCCTCAAGCGGCCCGCTTGGTTGGTAAGCAGAGAAATTCTTTTCCTTTCTACATGCCATCTAGTGACTAGCTTAAAAGTTGTTGCATCTCCGTTCCTAAGAGCTCTGATTTTGATTTGTTTTGGGATAAACCTGTCTCAAACAAGGAGTCTCAGCACTTTATTTCTTTTCAGTCCTTTAATCCTAATGCCAGGACCTTACTCATAAAGCTTCGTAAATCTGTGGCCACTGAAATATCCTCTCTCCACCTGCCAATAACTTCTTAAACACACATTTTTCACGGAGACTGTTATTAGCCGAGCTCTTCTCTGCCCTTTTTAAGGACACATCACCGTGCAGATTCAGTCAGGTACTTGTGGGTTCGGTAGATAAGGCTGAGACTTCCCTGTGCCTCGGTTTCCTCGTGTGTAAAAATCCAGCTTGTAAAAATGGTATCTTTCTCACGGCTTTGCTGTAAGAATCGAATGAACTAATGCACACGCACTTGCACAAACCCGCTATATTATTATTACATTCTACTTTAAAACTGAACATGAAAATCATGCAAAAAAATGTTTGCAAATTCAAGCCAGATATCGTGTCGTGCTTTAGAATCGCTCATATTAAGTCAAGCACCCCTCTTAGGGCTGCAGGCCATGGGAACAGTTTCTGCGGTTTACGCGCGTGCATGGATGAGCTTATCCACCCACCCCCTCCACTTTGTATGTCTGGGTCTCCAGATTTCATTATAAAGAGGCAGAGCCCATCAGAGAACTTGATCGGCAGCCAGGCACGGTTTTTTCCTGCTCTGGTCCTTTGTCAGGTCTTTGTTCCGCCCCTGGCTACGCTCTAACAGAACCACTTACTGGCGATTCACAGGAGGGGACCGGGCGGCGGGGCGGGGCCTGCGGGGCGCGGGGCCCGGGCGTGGACCAGGCGCAGCGATTGGGTTCACCCGGAGGGCCGCGCAGCGCCGAGTGCCAGGCTGCGGGCGGCGGCAGACCGGGGAGCGGAGACCGGCCCGCAGCACCCGACGCCGCCGAGGACGTCAGCGGCGCGCAACCGGGGCTCGGAGACCGACGGGCAGACCGACGGGCGGCGGCGGCGGCGATCGCGGGACGGAGGGGCGCGCGCGACGGGAGGGGATCTAATCAGCAGCTCCGGCCGCGCCATGGACGGCACCGACAACGCGACCCTGCTCTTCGCCCCTCTGCTGCCGGACAACTACACCCTGGCGCCCAACTACACCCTGGCGGCCAACGCCAGCAGCCCCAGCCCCAGCACCGACCTCGCCCTCCCCGCTGCCTCCAGCGCCGGCCCAGGCCCCGGGCTCAGCCTCGGGCCGGGTCCGAGCCTCGGCTTCAGCCCCGGTCCCACTCCGACCCCGGAACCCACGACCAGCGGCCTCGCGGGCGGCGCGGCGAGCCACGGCCCTTCCCCGTTCCCTCGGCCCTGGGCGCCCCACGCGCCCCCGTTCTGGGACACGCCGCTGAACCACGGGCTGAACGTGTTCGTGGGCGCCGCCCTGTGCATCACCATGCTGGGCCTGGGCTGCACGGTGGACGTGAACCACTTCGGGGCGCACGTCCGCCGGCCCGTGGGCGCGCTGCTGGCCGCGCTCTGCCAGTTCGGCTTCCTGCCGCTGCTGGCCTTCCTGCTGGCCCTCGCCTTCAAGCTGGACGAGGTGGCAGCCGTGGCGGTGCTCCTGTGTGGCTGCTGTCCCGGCGGCAATCTCTCAAATCTTATGTCCCTGCTGGTTGACGGCGACATGAACCTCAGGTACGGATCTGTCTATTCCCCGGGCATCTGTCTCAGCTCAGCCGCGCGTTTACAGCCGTGGGCCCCCGACGGAGGACAGAGGCAGTGGAGGGGTTGGAATCAGGCGTGGAGGAAAGAGGAGGAAAGGAGAGGAAGATGAGGACGCCCGGGCTTTAGAAGTCAAGGCCGACCTACAGGTTGTGCTGCCGGAGGGGCGAGCTAGACGGCGAGGGGGCTGCTCCAAGGCCGGGATTCCATGCGCAGCGCGGCCTTCAGATCCCTCGCCGTCCTCCCCGAGCGTCGGGCTGGCGGCGCAGGTCGTTGGCCAGTGGAAGACAAAGAGAAGGGGAAGTCTGAACTAGAACTCGCCGGCGACGTAAAAGTAACAGGGCTACTGGCCTGGCAGAGAAAGTAATCTCACATAGGGGACTGGATCGTTGAGTCAACCAACATGTAGCGGTCAGCAGCTTCACCATGGCTGACCTTGCAGGGTGCTTGCGAGGATGAACGCTCCTTGCCCTTAGAATCAAAACCAGGCTCAATAGACTTTATAAAGGCTAGGGTAACAGTACTGAGACAGGGTTCCCCCCACCCTTGGGTTCATGTTTCCATTGGGCTTAGACGTGCTGCTCTCTTGGCGCTACCCTCGGATGATGTCGGTTCTGCCCAGACTTCAATCCCAGGTAGTCTCCCAATTTCCCCTCTATTCCACGTACAACAAAAAGGTTGGCTGGCTCTTTGACTCAAAGTCTGTTCTGATTTCTGCTCATTCCCTTTTCTGCAGCATCATCATGACCATCTCCTCTACGCTTCTGGCCCTGGTCTTGATGCCCCTGTGCCTGTGGATCTACAGCTGGGCTTGGATCAACACCCCTATCGTGCAGTTACTACCGCTAGGGACTGTGACCCTGACTCTCTGCAGCACTCTCATCCCTATCGGGTTGGGCGTCTTCATTCGCTACAAATACAACCGGGTGGCTGACTATATTGTGAAGGTAAGGCCCTTCTTCCCTTTCCATACTAGCTTGGAAAGCCCTTGATCTCTGACCCACAGCAGAAATGTGAGGAAGTTTGGAGAAAGGGAAAGGAAGAAAAGGACTTGGAAGTAGTTGCCTGGATAAAATTAAAAAAACAAAAGTTTATGTTACAAGTTAACTTCCAGTTTTGGGATTCCTAGAACAGTAACTTTAATTAAGACACAGCTTAATCAAAACCAGCATAAAAGAACTATCAGTACTCATAGGGAGGAAACAGATCATAGCGGGGTGAGGAAGATGACAGTGTAATCAAATGGCAACATATTTTCCACCAATTGTATATAATTAAAAATCAAAGCAGATTAAATAAAATTATATAGAATTGGTGCAGTATTTTAGAAATGCATGACTATCTTTTCAAAAGTGGAACTCTAATTCTAAGAAACTCTATTGTAGGTTCCTTTAATGTTTTATTAGATTTTTAAAGTAAGCTGATAATAATAGGACAAAAAGTAATGGAAAAGTTACATTGTAGTAATAGAACACAAAATATTGGCTTTAAAGCACAAAATAAAAGTTGGGTCCTGGATAAATAATGGAGGCTATATTACTCTTACTAAACGTGTTTCTTTTTTCTTCCCCATTGCAATATTTTATATGGTTTCTAAAGCTAGTGAAAAGATCAGGGATTTCTATAATTTATGCAATATTTCTAATATTTCTCCTATGGGTTTGATTTTTTTTTTAAATGAATGCTTTCTATAGCAGTAGAGATTTTCTAGCAGTTGACTGGAGAATTTTCTTTGAAAATTCAAGAAGAGCAGTGAAAAAGAATAAGCCATGACAGGATACTGACTTCAGGTAATTAGTCAAATAAAATATATAATTATTCCTGCAAAATACACAGGCAAATTCCTTTAGACAAATGAAGAGAAAAAGAGCCGCCCTAATGTTTCAATTATGTGGATTTAAGAAGACACAATCTTCTGTTTTATTTATATTATTTTCTAAAGTAATCTGATTATATAGAGTCAGCTTTTTATTACTATGAAAAGTAGAGAGTTGTATTCTGTACATATATACAGACTTGAGTAAAAGAAATCCTGCTTCATAATAAACGTGTATGTGAATGTAAAAATATATATGTACATGTAAATACACATATATTTATCCATGTTATATTCAGTACACTCATAGATTCTCTTGAGTTGCATTAATAGCTTGTTAATCATTAAGCTAATGCTATTAACATGATGGCATTTACTACAAAACCTTAGGAAGTCTAAGAGAAAGTCAATCAAATGACCTATTTACACACCCAAAACAGAAAAGATGTATTCAATAGACAGATCAATAAGATTAGCTACCTTTGAATTTAAAGTTAACCTAGCCCTATTCTTTAATTAGAACACTGTTAAGAAACAGCTTCTTAATGCTTTCAATGTGACATACTTTGAAACAGTAAGTTTTTACATGTCGTAGCTTAGTTTCTGCCAATTGTACATCTGTAGTATCTGTACCTTATATAATAAGTATTGCAGCATCTTCTAGGGTGGAATTTGTGACCAGCTCAGATAAATTTTAAATATTTTAAGAGTGTAAAGTTATGCCAGTCTCACAGATTGCAAAAGGGATATCTCGGCTATCCAGGGAACCAGAAGCAACATTTAAGCTGTTCTCTCTGGATCAGTTTCCTTCCCCTGCCCACTCCTCATTAAAAAAATTTTTGAAAAAAAGAGTTAACTACCAATATGAAGGAGAACTAGGAGAAGAATTTTTAGGTTTCTGCCTTACTATTCATACAGCCTGTTTTATTTGAATGAGTGAAATGTACTAGTTAGAACATCAAGACAACATGTTTTATACAGAAGACTGTTGTGTTGTATCTAAAATTCATCTATTATAATAATCCTAAAGCATCATAAAAGACTTACAGATGGGAGGTTTCTCATGAACAAATGAAAAAAAAGTTGCCAAATTGCAAAGAATTCTTCACATCTTTATTTACATTTTTATCTCTTACATAATCTAAGAGTAGGTGATTGTTTCAATATTGCAAGCAATCCTCTGCAATATATTTTGAGGGTTAAAAACATCACACACTGAGCTTCAGACATTTTAATTAAGTTTCACAAATTTTAACTCCTGTAAAATGAGAACTAATTTTTTATAGAAAACATGGGGTTCTGTTCAGGGAAAGTAAATATCTACTTGTCTGCTCTAATGATCAGACCATACCTGGGGTATGGGCTCAGTTCTAACTGCCCTGTTTTTAAGAGGCACATTCACAAATGAAACACATGCTCAGAACAGTCAGGACACCAAAACAAAGTTACGTGATGGAAGCTTTAAGTCTGGGCACGATCTGCCTGGAGAAGAGTAGCCTTCACCTGATAACCGGTGTCTAAGCTTTTGAAGAGCTTTTTCAGAAAAGCTTTTTCTTTTTTTGAGATGGAGTCTCACTGTGTCACCCAGGCTGTAGTGCAGTAGCACAATCTTGGCTCACTGCAACCTCCACCTCCCAGGTTCAAGCAGTTCTCTGCCTCAGCCTCCTGAGTAGCTGGGATTACGGGTGCTCACCACCACGCTTGGCTAATTTTTGTATTTTTAGTAAAGACGGGCTTTCACCATCTTGGCCAGGCTGGTCTTGAACTCCTGACCTCATGAACTTCCCTCCTCAGCCTCCCAAAGTGCTGGGATTACAGGCATGGGCCACTGCGCTCGGCCAGAAAAGCATTTTTTTTTGGAAGAGCTGGTCTTCATTGCTCCTAACAGCCTATATCCAAGTCAATGGCTAGAGGTTACAGAAGGCAAATTGTCCCTCAACATAAGGACAGGCCTCCAAACAATCAGAGGTGCCCAACATGGCTCTGGATGCTTCCGAAGAGGTGGCCTGCCCATCTGCAGAAATATTCTGTAAAAGGTCTGCATTTTGTGTTGGAGATCATACTAGATGGTTGTTTTCTTCCATGAGCTTAGGATTCTCTCACCTGAATTCCTCTTCAACCATCTCATTGTAATTTTCTATTACTAGGTTTCCCTGTGGTCTCTGCTAGTGACTCTGGTGGTCCTTTTCATAATGACTGGCACGATGTTAGGACCTGAACTGCTGGCAAGTATTCCTGCTGCTGTTTATGTGGTAGCAATTTTTATGCCTTTGGCAGGCTACGCTTCAGGCTACGGCTTAGCTACTCTCTTCCATCTTCCACCCAACTGCAAGCGGACTGTGTGTCTGGAAACAGGTAGTCAGAATGTACAGCTCTGTACAGCTATTCTAAAACTGGCCTTTCCACCGCAATTCATAGGAAGCATGTATATGTTTCCCTTGCTCTATGCCCTTTTCCAGTCTGCAGAAGCAGGGATTTTTGTTTTAATCTATAAAATGTATGGAAGTGAAATGCTGCACAAGCGAGATCCTCTAGATGAAGATGAAGATACAGATATTTCTTATAAAAAACTAAAAGAAGAGGAAATGGCAGACACTTCCTATGGCACAGTGAAAGCAGATAATGTAATAATGATGGAAACCGCTCAGACTTCTCTCTAAATGTGGAGATACACAGGAGCGTCTATCTTGCTGAAATATTGCTTCATATTTATGGCCTGTGGTAGTGCACATGGTTAACATAAAGGATAACAACTGGTTCACATTATCATACATGTAACAATTCTCATCTTTTCATTTTAAGGTTCGTTTGTGTATTAACCAAGCGTTGTCACAAATTACAAATCAATGCTGTAATATAATTTGCACCTGGGATGGCTAACATGCAGCCTGAACTAGTTAAATGTGCTTTTTAGTTTTTACCATCACCAATTTCTATGATGTTGCAAATACAGAAACTATTAGAAAACAGGGTCTTGGAAATGTAGAATTTTGCGCACTATCTTACAAGTAAAAACAAGCTATCTTTGTAAAGCATAATTGAGTTTAATGTAATTGTTGTACAAACAAAACTGTGTTTGCTCTACTTAAAATTCCTGACAACGTTGAACTTTGACCTGTATTCAGAAAAAATCCAAAACAGGTCACTTAAATAAGGAAATATAGTATTTGTCAAACCAGTATCAGAGAAAAGTTACATTAATGTATTTGATTACTTGATCTGATATCTACTTATTAGTGATGAATAATCAACATTTTTCTAGTGGACAAGCCATGTTTTTTTCGATTGGTCTTCTGCATTTATGTCAACACACCCCAAATCAATTTATCTTTTGGAGGAATGATTTGGTTGGGAAATTTTCCAGAACCACTCTGGAGCAAAGCAAAACGGTACCTCCTGGCCACCAATGGGGCTGGGGGAAGGGACGCGCTCCAGGGGAGAAAACAATTAGCCTAGATGAAGATGCCGAGGGGGCTCAGTGGGTAGCCTCTCAGAGCAGCTCTGAGATAAACTGTCATCCGAGTTAATGGGTAACAGACCCAGAACCGTTCCCAAACCTTGGCACTTTCGCTCACTAGCCAGAGGCACCCGGCTTGGCCTCTGCTTCCCGGGGCGCAGGCACCTGCAACAATCAGGGCACTTGGAGTAGCCGGCTCAGCTGAAGCCGTTGATGAGTTTCTCTCGTTGAAATCCTCCTCACCTCGGGCGCCTTGGTTCCCTTAGAAATCAGCCCTTTCATCGCAAAGAAAACCCTCTTTCCAGATCATGTAAGGGTGGGTCACTGTGCCAACATCCGGGTGTGGAGAGTTTCCATAGGGAGAAGGACGGAGAGGGGCCCCCTCGGCGGGGACTCGGGGACACGAGCGGGTGGCTGGAAGGGCGCGGAGGGCGGTGCAAGCGCGCGAGCCCCAGCCGAGGGCCGTCCCCGCCTCCGCCCGGCCGCCCGAGCGAGTCGCCTATTTAGGGTGCGGCGGCTGGTGGGAGCGGTGCGCCCATGGCGGCCCTGGGGGACGAGGTGCTGGATGGTTACGTGTTCCCAGCGTGCGCCCCGTGCTCGTACCCGTACCCCAACCCGGCGGCCACCAAGGGCAGGGGCGCGGAGGGCAGCAGCTGGCAGCACCGCGGCGGGGGCTGCCTTTCCGCCTACTTGTCCTCCTCCCCCTTCTCGGCGGGTGCGGCCTCGTCGTCCTTCCCGGGCTGCAGGCAGCTGACGGCCGCCGAGTACTTCGACAGCTACCAGCGGGCGCAGCTCATGGCCCTCCTGGCTCAGGTGGGGCCAGGCCTCGGGCGGCGAGCTCGCGCCCGCAGGGCCTGCAGCTGCGACGTGGCGGTGCAGGTGAGCCTGCGCGTTGACGCCGCGGTGCAGTGCTCGCTGGGGAGGCGCACTTTGCAGCACCGGCCCCGCGACCCCCAGTTCCCGGCCGGCCCCGGCGCCGAGGGCATAACCGGCGGCGGCTCTCCCCAGCCCCCGGCCCGTCGGGGCCCGGAGCAGGGCAGCCCCCTGAGCGGCGCCCCGCGGCCCGTGCGCTTCCCGCGCACCGTCGCCGTGTACTCGCCCGTGGCCTCGCGCCGCGTCACCGCCTTCCTGAGGGGGGCCGTTCCCAGGGCCGCAGCGGGGGAGCAGAGGTCCGGGGCGTCGGACGGAGAGCAGGGGTCGCCGCCCGTGCGACTTCGAGGCCCAGAGGAGGGAGAGGCGTCGGCGAGCAAGGCGCCCCGACGGCTGCAGTCCGAGGACGACGGCGAGGCTCAGGCCGCGGTCCGGGCCAGCTGGGAGCGGCCGGCCGACGGCCCCGGGCTGCCGCCGCGGGAGGCCCAAGAGGGCGAGGCGGCTCTGCGGCGGCAGTCTCCCCCGGCGGGGAGGGCCCGAGACCACGGCGACGGGCGGGAGGCGGCCGCAGCCGGAGAGAGGCAGTCGCCGCGGAGCCCGGAGCCGCGCAAGGAGCAGCTGCGCTTCCAGGTAAGGCCTGGGGCGGCCAGGGGATCCTGGGGATGCAGGTGTCTTCCTGGGGCCCGGCCTTGTGACTGCTCTGGGCACTTGGAGGTGCGGCACTTCCCTAAGCGCCGGCCACTTCTGTGTTTCCGAAACAGCCAGTGACTGCGGCAGGTGTCTTCCTTCCCGACAGCAGTCTCATGGGGGTGGCCTGACTCGCTCTCAGCGGCTGCTCCACAGGCTGGCCAGGGCGACGCCCTTGGGACATTCTTATAACCCACATGTTTGCCCTGTAAAGCTCGGGCAGTGGGCGCGCAGGCCAGTCCTGACCGAGCTGTTGGATGACCTATGAGTAGACACAGCTGAGCTTCGGAAGGAGAGTCGATTCCCAAGGACCCCTCTCTTGCATATTTCCCCACTAGTTGTGGCAAAAACCCCTTCGACTGCTGGATTTCTGGTCAGCTCTTCTGACTTCTCCTTTACAAGCTTCCAAGCTACTGGAAAGCTGGAGCTCCTAAAATGCTTCCTCTTAGGAATTTGCTTTTAAAAAGCATCCCCCACTCAGAAATCCAATACTGTGAAAGCATTTGGGGTGCTAGTGTTGCTGCCCGAGAGCAGCAGGCTGAACCTTTAAAGGACTGGGGCACGCAGAGGGCAGTTGTGACCCAGCAGAAGAGGAAAGGCACAGGAAGTGGTAGGAAGCCCGAGGAAGTCCGCCGTGGTCTCTTCCACAGCCTTCACAGGCTGGTATTCCTTTTGAGGGGCGGAGCTGGTGGCGGCAGGCGGATTGTGCGAGGACTGAATCCAGAGGCCAGGGCTTTCCAGTGTGGCCATGCACTAGCTGTGTGTGATCTTAGGCCAGCCGTAACTTTTCTGGACTCAACGCAGTTTCACAGTTGAGCAGACTGAATGAAGTGCTCCCCAGAGCTCCTTTCAAATCGAAAAGCCTAACTCTAAAAACACGTGTATAACTGGTTACTCACTGGGAGGGAAGCAGGGAAGTTTAGGTAACACGACTTTTGTCCATTTGGAGTATGAATTATGGGTTACGTACAACTTAGGTTCCTGGCACTACTGTTTGGGAATTAACTAGCAGCATGGAGAATGTGATCTTGAGTGGACCCCTTAAAGTTCCTTAGATGAAGAATCTTAATTTTTTTTTAGCTTAATACCTTTCTTGTGTGCATAATCCAAGATCAGGCTTTATCTTAGAGAAAAGGCCTCCCTAAAGAATCCCAAACTTCAGAGAAGTGCTTAACTATCATGTCCCTACTTATCAGCCAGCCATATGAACTGAGTTAATCTGGTATATGAACTTCAAGGCCCATGCTTGCTTGGTTGCTTGACTAGGCTATTAGCTCACTTAATTACTGTACTGAAGAGGCATACCCAGACCTGACCCTAATTTCTTTCATGATCCGGAGTGAAGTTGCCAATTTCAAATATCAGGTAGATCATTCCTAACTTGTGAAATAAAGGATAATTCAGGTGTTATGGTTAAACTGACATATCCTATTGTTCAGTTCTTAGAGCAGAAATACGGCTATTACCACTGCAAGGACTGCAACATCCGATGGGAGAGTGCTTATGTGTGGTGTGTACAGGGAACTAACAAGGTAAGAAATACCAGGTAACTGGCATCTTCTTGCTAAAAGTGTCAAGGGGGTTTTGCTTTAAGTTTATTCTCTTTCTTATCACAGGTTTACTTCAAACAGTTTTGCAGAACTTGTCAGAAGTCTTATAACCCTTACCGAGTGGAGGATATCGCCTGTAAAGTAAATTGGATGTTTTGCAATTTTGTCTGACCTGGGCAGTCGTGGAGGGTTTTTAGTATGGTTTCTTGAGTATGCTTCCAAAAAAGAGGCCACGTCCCCAGACCTTTAGGTTTCCACTGGCTTTTGTTAGGAGTGGTTGAAACAATACTCCATGGGAAAATGGGTCCTTGGTGTTAGGTTCTTTTTGCCCTTGCAAAATGCTCTGGTTAAACTCTTTTAAAACTGTTACCTCACTTGTGATATGTAAGAATACTTGCCTTACTTGCTAGTGTAATGTATGAGAAAATTAACAAAAACATTAACATGAGGTAGTCACAGTTGACTGTTTTATCCAAATGCTTATGAAGCACAATCTCAAAGTAGTTTAAGCACAGGAGTTTAGTTTGTCTTGCCTGAAGGCTCACAGAAGGACAGTTTAAGATAAAAATAAATTGTCTAGCTTTATGGGGAGTTGACTGTAATGGTAAGCAAGAAATATGTTAACCAAGCATTGCTAAGCACTCGCTAGCTCACTGTTAACTGTGCTAAGGGGCTTAGCTAATCCTTAAGAGGAAAGAAGTGACTGAATTCACCTGTTATCACATGGCTAATGGAGTCTGAATTGCCAGTTGAGACAGCCTAATCAATGCACTTGACCCAAGTTGGATATTTAGAAGCATTAACACCCTGGGGTGGTGGAGAGAAACTAAGTATGTACTTAGAATCACTTAAATCAGGGCTGGGCATGTTTCTAAAGGAGGATGCCTTAACTACTCTGCTCTTGGCTTTCATTGTCAAATTAATTCCTGACTTGTTTGTTCTCTACCCTTCCTCTTAAAAAGTTGTTTCAAAACAAACTTCACAGTTCAGAATTGGATCTGATCCAATATAGCAACACTACAGCATGGTTAAACGCTATTCCTAACCCTGTCATTGCTAGGTAGGTGGGGATGTAGAGGGAAAAAAAGATTACTGCAGGACCTTGCTTAGAGTGCATTCAGTAAGTACTTGAATGGACTAGAAAAATTATGCTGAAATCCTAGGAAATCACTAAGGCTTTATCTTCTATACACACTTCTCTTTATTTCCCCCCCAGAGTTGTAAACAAACTAAATGTTCCTGCCCGGTAAAACTTCGCCACGTGGACCCTAAACGGCCCCACCGTCAAGATTTGTGCGGGAGATGCAAAGGCAAACGCCTGTCCTGTGACAGCACTTTCAGCTTCAAATACATCATTTAAGTGAAAGTGTTGCTGTGCTGGTGGAGCAAGTGAGCATTTCTGTGCCTCTCCTCTCCCTTCTCAAAATGCTTCATGAAAGGCAGTGTATTCTGAAAAGCCTTCCAATAAAGGTATTGCAACACAATTTATATGTTGCATAAAATCTGTCTTTGAAAATAAAGTTTCAAGAGCACTTGTCTTGTGCTAATGGTTTGGGCCTGTCACTTCACCTTTATGAACACTTGTTGATGGCATAGAGTGGGCCAGGCTCTGAGTTAGGCTGCTGCCACTTGGAAAACAATTTAGGGGGGCTCGTAGACAAGGTGTACTTTTTGAGCAGGTCTGGAGGGCTGAAGCTTAGAAGCAAGTTGTTAACTGAATAAAAAGCCGCCTAGCTTTAATGTTAAGCGTTCTTTTGGGAGAGGTGGAGGCAGAGCCATTTCTTGGTTGTACAAGACCGCTGGAGGTAACCTAGAGTGGGAAATGCTGAGTGGCAGTGATGGGGTAGGTAAGGGCTTCAGTGTCGGGGTGACTTTAGGAAGTAAGCCACTAGGTGGAGGGAGGAGCCACTAGGTGGGGGGAGGAGCTACTAGGTGGAGGGAGGAGCTACTAGGTGGAGGGAGGCCGGGAAAACTAACCTGACTCACTAGTCAGTTTCACAAATGGCAAAGTGAGGCTTGGAATAGGGTGGCTCTGGGCAGCTAGCTGCTTTAACACACGGAATAACCATCAAGCTGACCTTGTGTTTCTTCAAAGCTTTTTTTTTTTTTCTTAAAGTAAGCCTCGTAAATGTACTTAAAGATGTCAAGTTAGAGGTGTAGGCCTTAGCCTTTGTCTTCACTGACTTCTTTCTAGTCCGGTTGCCAGACTTTCTACCTGCATCTAGTGGCTTCTCATGACTGAGGCCCCACTGCCAGAACAAACGCTCCTAGTTGAGGATGGCACTGAGTTTAGAGCCTCAAGTGCATTTAGTGAAATTAAAGCTGTACTATCTATCTGTTTAATTACAGAAACCATATAATTGGAACCAGGTGCTAATTATGCCTCCAGTTCTCTAACATCCCACTTAAGTGAACGCCTTACTACCTTAGGAAGGCCATAGCACTGTTTTAATATCTTGGACACTTGGGTATGTATAGTGAAAGGGGTTACAAGGGCCCAAAGTGGGTTGGAGGTCTCTATAGAATCTGTTTTGTGAGGGGAAAGGCCCACCTGTATCAATATGGATGAAGATGGTGCATGTAAAATGCAGATTACTAGGCACCTGTCCTATCGAAGCACTGTCAGGTGACATTTAATAGGCACTCCAGTTGTTGCTAATGGAATTGATGCGTGAGAACCTGGGCTCGATAGAGATGTGGCATCTCATGGAGCTTCCAGTAGAGTGGGCAGATGGCCACTAGTTTTTACATAAATGTAAAACCGAGGTTCTGACCTGTGATAAGATCTGCTTAAGTGCCTCTCCAGTAAGGGACCTGACGTAAGTCAGCGAAGCCCGCCTAAAAGAATGACACCTCAGCTGAGTTCCCATTCAGATGAGTGGGATAAGGCAAAAATGGGGAAGAGAAATTTTCCAGATTAGGCCAACCTGTGCAAAATCCCTGTGGTGGAAAACTGGGAGGAGGCCACAGTGGGAGAATACTCTGGAGGACATGCCAGGTGAATCCAGCAGCGCCAGACTAGAGGGATGTTTTAGGCCTTTGTCAGGAGGATGTTCTCTACTGGAGTACAAGGGCTACTCACAGGCATTATCAGGGCACACTACAGCTTCAAGCTACTGGGCTCAAGCGATGCTACTGTCTCAGCCTTTCAAGTGGCTGGGACTACAGGCAGTTTGCCAGGCTGCACTAAAAAGTGTTAAAGGTGTGGTGGGGATAGTGGACCATGGTGACAGATGCACTTTAAAAAAAACTTTGGCTATACAGTGGATACCTGTAGACAAGGAGACTCGCAGGGACCAGATGAAGTGGTGGCGGGGCTAAAGAGAAATGACAACTGGTGTGGGGAAAGGTAATGTGTTATTTTAGTAGTTCTAACACGTTCCTGTTGATTTGGTTGGGGGTAGGTACAGGTGTAGGAAACCCATTTGTACTGTTGCCTGCAAGTGATATATAATGTGCTAAATAGCATTTCCTCAATGAATGAATGAATTACACTAATGTACCTGCATTGAATCCTAAGACAGATTTTCACTGGCTTATAAAGTGGTTACATTGTTCTTTAACATTGCTTGCCGTTAATTTTCCTAACACAGCAGCTAACCCTATTTTTTAGTTGAGGAAAGTGAGGGTCAGACTGTTTTACTTAGGGTGGGTGAGCATGCAGATATTCAAAGTGGCACAAAAACATGCCATTCAGATTATGGTGATTACATTCGAGCAATGAAAAGGCACTGCCAAACTCTTTGTGCCTACAATCCAAGATGTGAATACATTTTAAGACGGGTTGAGAGAGGCTAGAAGAGAATACTCCAAGAGGTCTCTGGGTATCAAGAGAAGTAACTGCAGTTTTCTTTATATTTCCTACATATTCTAAAGGAACCATGGATTACTTTGAAAAATTAGGGGGGAAATGCTATAAAACACAAATATATGGATTTTATAACGTCTCTCTCCTTTCGTTTAGGTTATGCTAGTGTTTTACGTGAGCAGTCTTCACTCATAGGCCTGGATGAGTCTCTTCCAAGAAAGCATGTCATGATTTCCTAAATTTAAGGTAGGTTATATGTTTTAACACACTCTCTAAATTTTACATCACTAAAAGTAAGAAAGCACATTTAAACATACGTAAGAAATCCTGTGGTTTTGTTTTAGAAGCAGCATGAAGAAACTGGCAGATTGCTGCTTTTGCTGTTGTCTTACAAGCATACTATCTAAAAATGATAAATGTAGTGGGCAAAAGAAAAATGTATGCAGCAAAAACTGGGCTCCAAATGGAACTAAATCGGGTAATAAATGCTAACCTGGGATTCAGAGGATGAGGAGCAGAGAAGTGTGGGTTGGAGGAAAATGCTGTTGCAGAAGGCCATCCTAATGAACTTGTTTGCATCTTGCTTGCTGCAGGTACGTTCATTTTTATTATATTATTGATAGTTACATATACACAAAAAGCAAATATCAACTGTTTGAAAGGTTTGGTTGGGTAGTCAACTAATTTTGTTCTTTTTTTAAGGCAATTCAAGAAGAAGGTAACATGTGAAAGGGTTCTAAATGATGCACACTAGAATCATTCATTCTTTGTTAAAATACAACACAAACCAACAGCTACAATGCTTTTTATTTTTGACAGAAAAGATGTAAGGAGGGTGAGAAAAATAGGGGATAGTAAGATAGGATGTAAAGTGTGATGTATCTCTGGACCCCATCCCTCTCTGCCTGCCCCACACCCAAAAGTTTTAAATAATTTAAAGGACACCATTTTACAGTACCAGAATACCATCAAAATAATTGTCTTTATCAGGGTCAAAAAATACAGTGATTATGAATGAGCAGTGACCAGTTATGGAATTTTACTGGAAATGTAACTGTGGTCAGCAGTCCAATGGTGTGCACAGTGCCTTCAATTAATGCACTTGAGCATACATAATTACATTTCTGGCAGGGTCCACACCCCCAAGAAAAGGTAAAGCTAAGCATTTCATTTCTACATTCTAAACTCTGGAATCACAGAGCCCAATTTAAAAGAAAAGTCACAGTGGATAAGAGATGTATATAAAAAATACAAGGTGTTTCTTTCAATCAGGAGTTATGGGACTACATTTTTTTTTTCCTTTTCTTACAAAATGCTATTTAAAAAAGGATAGAGACTCCAGTTCATGTTATACTACAGACTTAGACAGTGAATAAGTATATTGCATGTTTTGGTAGTCAGTCTTCAGGCTTCCTTTCATTTCCCCTAGCCCCAAGTTTCTTTAGGGTAAAACATGTGAGTCCTGAATAAACATATAAAAATGAATTTGCAGCTCTTTTCTTGAATTCTACAGACTTCAAAGCCTGCAAGTCATAAATTCCATCATCAATGACCACATTTTTTCTTTAGCTTTGTACACCTATTCTTGTATAATAACAGTGCATGGCACAAATGTACAAGAAAATACTGGTTTTAGTCTATACAGTTTCTATATGGAGCAAAATAAGTTAACTTTTCTAATGAGAATAGCTGACGGGCAGCATACATCTTTATTTTACATTTTAAAGTCTCTGCAGGCATCTACTTTGGTTAGTTATCAACAATCGTAACATAAGCACTGATCAGAGAACTGAGCAGCATTCCAATAACGTTAACAGATATATTATTTCTTTTTGAAATACTGGGAAAGCCCAGTTTTAAAATATTATTAAAATGTTCTAACATTTACATACTATGAAGAGTTAGATCTAATAAAATAACATTTCTTTAAAAATAATCTTGCAGTGCTCTTTTAGGCATGCTCTGAGACGTTATCACCAAACATCCATACCTTGAAAATAGGACTATCACATATCCACACATCCCAACTCACACACACGTAATTCCTTATACAGACCAAAAAACAAAAAAACCCAAACCCTTATCCCACATATCAAAAAATCAATGGTTTTTGCAAATGAGTCTTTATGTGTATAGCTGACTGCATGTTCATGTGGATGATGAAGCATCAATTGTAGATTAGGTTTACCACTGCTAGAAATCCAAGCAGCTTTGCAGGTCTTCAGCTAAAATGAAACAGCCTTTTGATTTCAGCCTCATTTCACCTGCTTTCAGATGGTTCAGTATTGGAGGCCATTATTGCAAACATTCTTGAAATTCTTTTCTTTCCCCAGAAAGTAATGTATTTGTAGGCATCACTTTTAGCCCTTTTCTTTTCATGTAGGTTAAGTAATTTAAAAATTCCTTCTTTGTACAGTTATTGTGGGAGATACTGGCAGCTATTAAAATACCAGAGTTTTTTTCTTTCAGATCTCTGTGTTTGATACAGTTTGACACTACTTACACTAAAAAGTAGATGCTGCCAGAAAGTTATCAGTGAATGCAAGGGTCCCTAAAAGGTGCTTGGTTAATACTCTTCATCATCTTCAGTTTAGTTTCTTTACTAAAGGCCTGAAGTGTCTCAGAATCCAGTGCTCACCATATTTCCCATAGGTTTGGCCTGTGCTAGAAGCTGGTATGATTGCACCATGCGTAGAGACTCTCTTATTTCCAGATTAAGTTCCATCAGTTTGTAGTTGGCTTCTGACATGTCCAGGTTAGAGCCTATAACTGCAAAGCTTCCTGTCTGGCCCAGCGTCTGATGATGGAAATATATATGTAACAGTGTCTGCACAGGGTCATCTTCACAACTGCCGAAGATATCACTGGGCCAGAGAGATCTGAAAATACACAATACTTTTTCAGTTCTGAGACTTAGGCACTTACTAAGATTCGCTCGGTTTAAGTTAAATACCTATAACAACAACATTTCCCTGTGAATAACAGATGATCTGTTTTAATATGTGAGCAAATATTACTCAAAGTACCACCTGAAAGTGAAAAGAAATTAAAATTGGTATCATTTCAGTGGCAACTATTAAAAATACTCATGTTTTTCTTTCACAAAGACACGATATGGAAACAGCAAACTGAAAATGAAAACCTAGTATTACTGAACTTCCAGTCTAAAAGTATCACCTTTAAATCCCGTCACATTTTACCTGAAAGCTTTGACTTGTGCTACAGCTGATATAAATTCCTTATTTTTCAAAGTTTCAATTAAAGAATGAATGGCAGTTTCTATAGTAGTTTGTGCGGCTTTGGAAATGTCAATTTCTTCGTTTTCTGAAGCAGACTCAGCTTCTTTGAGGATACTTTCCAATTGGGCAAGTTCCTCTGACATGTTGATGACCTAAAACAAATACATCTTTGAGGATCTATTTGTATGTTTGGTAACAAAAACATTTAGTTGGCTGCAAAGATATACCTGATGGTAGCAGCACTGTCTCTTTTATTTTAAAGATTATTTAAATATGTTTACCTTGGAAGAAAGGGCAATTATTATTTCAAGTTCTCCATTCTGTAGGAGCAAATAAATTCCACCAAGTAGTAGTCTTGAAATGTTCTTGATAAAGCGGTAAGTTGTAATAAATAAATGTCTATATTGGTTTTACTATTACTACATTTTGGATAGTAAAAATACATTTACTGTTATGGCGGAGCATGAAAACGATTTGACAGTTAAAGTCTTTAGATTTAAAAATACTATTTACCTAGGGCATATATATATATATATATATATATATATATATATATATTTCTTTTTACAGATTTAATGACCTTAAGAAATTAAATCATTTCCCCAGTGATAGTTTTATTACCAGCAGATGGCGGGGGGGGGGGGGGGGGGGAAAAAAAAAAAACCAAATTGGGGGGATTTTTTTTTTTTTAAAAAATAAAATTTTTTTTTAAAAGGT
>CAUYLG010033438.1:0-43187 GCA_963573385.1 Cacajao melanocephalus | reverse complement strand
ACAGTTTTGGGTTTTACATTTAAGTCTTAAATCCATCTTCAGTTAATTTTTGTATAAGGTGTAAGGAAGGGATCCAGTTTCAATTTTCTGCACATGGCTAGCCAATTCTCCCAGTGCTGTTTATTAAATAGGGAATCTTTTTCCCATTGCTTGTTTTTGTCAGGTTTGTCAAAGATCAGATAATTGTATGTGTGTAGTTTTATTTCTGTGTTATCTATTCTGTTCCTTTGGTCTATGTGCCTGTTTTTGTACCAGTACCATGCTGTTTTGGTTACTGTGAACTTGTAGTATAGTTTGAAGTCAGGTAGCATGATGCCTCCAGCTTTATTTTTTTTGCTTAGGATTGTCTTGGCTATGCAGGCTCTCTTTTGGTTCCATATGAATTTTAAAATAGTTTTTTTTTTCTAAGTCTTTGAAGAATATCAGTGGTAGTTTAATGGAAATAGAATTGAATCTATAAATTGCTTTGGACACTATGGCCATTTTCATGATATTGATTCTTCCTATCCATAAGCATTGAACGTTTTTCCATCTGTTTGTGTCCTCTCTGATTTCCTTGAGCTGTGGTTTGTAATTCTCCTTGAAGAGCTCCTTCACTTCTTTTGTTAGCTGTATTCCTAGGTATTTTATTCTCTTTATAGCAATTGTGATGGGACTTCATTTATGATTTGGCTCTCTGCTTGTCTATTGTTGGTGTGTAGAAATGTTTACTATTTTTGCACATTGATTTTGTATCCTGAGGCCTTGCTAAAGTAATTTATGAGCTTAAGAAGCTTTTAGACTGAGACAGTGGCGTTTTCTAGATATAGGATAATGTCATCTGAAAACAAAGACAATTTGACTTCCTCTCTTCCTATTTGAATACCCTGTGTTTCTTTCTCTTGCCTGATTGCCCTGGCCAGAACTTCCAACACTGTGCTTAATAAGAGTGGTGAGAGAGGGCATCCTTGTCTTGTGCCGGTTTTCAAGGAGAATGCCTCCAGCTTTTGCCCATTCAGTATGATGCTGGCTGTGGGTTTGTCATAAATGGCTCTTATTATTTTCATGTATGTTTCTTCAATACCTAGTTTATTGAGCACTTTAACATGAAGGAATGTTGGATTTCATTGAAGGCCTTTTCTGTGTCTATTGAGATAATTATCTGGCTTGTGTCTTTAGTTCTGTTTATGTGATGAATTACATACATTGATTTGTGTATGTTGAACCAGCCTCACATCCCAGGGATGAAACCGACTTGAACATAGTGGATAAGCTTTTTGATGTGCTGTTGGGTTCAGTTTGCCAGTATTTTATTGAAGATTTTTTCATCGATGTTCATCAGGGATACTGGCCTGAAGTTTTCTTTTTGTATTGTATCTCTGCCAGGTTTTGGTATCAAGGTGATAACAGCACCACTTTTCACACACAACACTGAATGCTAGAGGACAGAGCAGGAACACTGTTTGGCTTCCAAGTCAAAATTATTTTTAACCTATCATTCTGACTCATAAGTGAACAAGTTTGTATATTCAGTATATTCATAATAATGCAACAAAAATATTAACCAAAATTTGAGTTGTGATTGTATTGGTTGGCAGAAGAAGATAAAAAGGATATCTTGTAAGAGTCAATGCCTCAGCTGCCGTAAAAATTGTTATAAAATCTAAAAAAAGAAATCAAGAAGGAGCAGCATAAGTTATTTGTGTAAATAGATAAATGTAAATCCCAGAAGAAAAGGCTAAGAGTTGAAAGTAGTTACCTCTAGAAGTGCAATTGAAGATGGAGAGAGATAGGGAGGGAAAAGTCTTCTTAATATGAGCTTTTTGGTAATTCTTTGATTTGAAAACTATGTGCTGACATTACTTTGATGAATAAACAACTCAATAAAGACAAAAGTTAGATTTGTGAGTTGCATTCAACCGGGACTCTGAGTTGAATCATTCTCCCCACTCCAGCCTGTGATTTTCTTTCCCTATTTTGTGAATGACACAGCCCACAAGCTTAGTATTAAGAAAGGGAAACTCTAAGTGCAGAATACAGATTCAAAGGCTTGGCTAAACTTGATTATTAGATAACTGAATCTCTCAATATCCAGTTGACAAGGGACTCACTAGGCTATTAAGCTGCACTGCCAAAGAAGGAATACAATAACAAGTAAGTCTGTGATTGTTCAACAACTCAGGCCATGCCTAGATTTAAGCAGCCTCACAATGAAAAGGAAAAGCGTAGGCTAGCCAGAAGACTCAGCAGAAGAATTGTCCTTCGTGTTCCTCTCGGAGTGATGCACAGGATAATAGAAAATGAATGTGTGCTGGTAAGTGGACACCAGGGAGGCTACAGGACTGAGAAATTCAAAGATGCCCATGAGATTCTTAGGTCCTGCAATGTATCTCAGTGGTCTTCAAATTATTTTACATCTGTAGAACTTTGAAAAATTATGTACCTCTCACATACTGGCATTTAATATTTTTCATCAGAAATTATAATTGTTGCAAGTGACATAATCCCTGATATATTATAAATATTGACACTGAAATAAGACATTGTTGTCTAATATTTTCATCATAAATTTAAACACTTAAAAGTAATTTAATTGTTGGCATATTTCAAATATTAACATTTTGATGTCTTAAAATAAAACTGTTATATTACTCATTTACATTTATCTAATGGATTGAAAAAACCATCAGGATTTGATATCTATCATTAGCCACTTAAAAAAATATATGAACATGTCCATCTTTAACAGTCAAAATTTTTACATTCATTTTCTCCTTTATCTCATATCTCCAAGCTACTTCCTCATATACTTTTTATTACCATAATTTATGCCTTAATATATTTATAGGTTTTTTGGTCACATATTATATTTCTCTGTAGCCAAATTTCAGATGTAGGTTAAAACATGAAAACATATTTTAATTTTATGATTATAAGTTTCTAAGCATCAGAATACATCTTAATGATACTTGTTATTAGTAAAGCACAATTGGTTAAAATAATTCAATTGCACAATTCTGATAAACAATTATTAAACATAAAAACAAATGTAATGTATTCATGTACTTAGGTGCTAGACTAAAACAGATCATTTCAATGTACAACCAGGACTAATAACTGGTGTTTACAGAAGAACATAAGTAGTCAACTTTTAGGTGTTACAAGTGGCCCATCCAGCTGCAGTCATGCTTCTCAAAGTTTAATTGCAGATGAAAATGCAGATTCTGACCTGACACGGTAGGTGTAGGGCCTGAGGTTTTGTGCTCCTGGCAAGCTGCCAGGTGATTGATGGGGATGTCACTGGTCTAGGGGTCACATTTTCAGTAACAAGGAGTAGCAGTGAAGTACTGGTTCTTAACCTTATTTGCACTTTGGAATCTCCTGGAAATCTTTAACATGTCCCACCTACTTCCAGACATTGTGACAACTGAGCACAGTCTGGACTGTGGTCTGGGCATATCATTCATGTAGTGTAGGAATTGACCACTGGGGTGAAAGAGCTAGTGCTAAATGCAGTATGAGCGTTTCCTCTTGGGCCTCCCCTTGACTAAGCCTCATGCCCTGGAAGGCCTGCTGCTAAGGAGAAATAGTGTAAATCTTGAGGTGCTATCTGAACAAATTGACTGTTGCAGGCAAGGCTGGTTCCATGGCTTTATAACCAATACTATTGTACAGGAAGCCATGTGCCGAAGAGCCCTGCACTTGGTTTCATGTTCTGTCACTATCTTTGGATTCTTAATGATACTATCTTTCAACTTTTTGTAAGTGAAATCTGATAAGACAATGAAGCAGGAGCAGAGGAGCTACACACAGTCTGCATTTAGGGCATGTCTGCTGCCCTATTTTCATATAGCATTCAAGAATCTCATGAGTATAAAGTTTCAGTGGACCAGCAATGCATGGAAGTCCAGCAACACTCAAAGTGCAGGATGAATGTGTTATATCTACAACTGAGTAAATGGGGCATTGATAGCTATATTTTCCATTCAATCCAGAACTCAGAAAGGAGGCAATGGTGTTCTAGAACATTCATGACTAAGAAACTATCATATTCTTTCTTACTTGTATCACTTTTCTGTATTAATCAAGGACTTATACTGAAAGTGATGACATGGAAAGGAAAAGAAAGAAAAAGACAGGGTAACCCATATTGTGCACATATCAAGAAGTAAAATAAAAACGTTTGGGTTATTTTAAGCAGGTTTTCCACTATTCTGGGAAGAAAATACATATATATGTACAAAATACAAATTATGTAATTTCAGTGATTCTGCATACAAGTTAAGTGCTTTGTATTTGCATTTTAAATGGGCAATTGTACATTATAAAGATGAATGGTAAAATTTATTGTAATAATTTATTTTATTTAGGACATTAAATAATAAAAACCACTATGAGAAGATGAGAGAGAGTCCATAGAATACAGGAAAACCTTTATATTTTAGAACCTTAAAGGCATTTTTTTCCTGTTTTACTTATAATGGGACCAGCCTTTTCATTTTGCACTGGGTACCAGAAATTACACAGCCAACTCAGGTAGTGGATTAAAGACAGCATTGCTCTGGTGACCAAGACTCAGTAGAGTTCCCATCTCCCACTCTCTCCTGTCCATCAAGGCCTGGTCTTCTCTCCTCAGTATGCCACATGCTAAGGCTGTTAGAGCAGAGGTGGGAATTACTTCTCCTTGGCTTATTTACTCCTCTAAGAAGTACCAGTCTCATTATCAAAAGTTGTATAACTTTATTTTACTTAGGGAAACACAGATTAAATTCCAGTTTAGTGACAGAATTTAAAGTATTTTGGTGGCTCGATTATGTTAATCAGTTTAAAATTATCTTTATTTACTTAAAGCAGAAAATTCTGAACCAAAATATACTCAAAATCTGAATCCAAGCAAATTCAATTTGACTCTTATTTTAGCTTTTCTTAAAAATACATATTTTGAAACTTTCCAGTGCTGTTCTTTCTTTTATGATCTATGCTTTATGTATCTTTCCAATATACACATCAAAGGAATTTAATTAGAATTGCCACCGTTAGTTGTTTTCTCAAAATAATCTTTAACCAGACAATTTAAATAATGCTGTGGATTAAAATTATGTCAACAATTTACATTTCTTAATGAGACATTCATAGTTTCCATTCTTAGGAGAGTACACTAAACTGGCCTGTTAATACCTTGCAGAGCATTTCCCCTTTATTCACCAGTCAGAGACCCTGCCTTGTTCCTAAATAATCAAAGAAGTCATCTCAATGTGGAGCCTAATTCCTACTAGAAAATTAAACAGGGCTGGACATAGTGCCTCACGCCTGTAGTCCCAGCTACTTGAGAGGCTAAGGCAGGAGGATTGCTTGAGCCCAGTGTGTGGAGTCTGCAGTGAGCTGTGATTGTGCCATTGTACTCTAGCCTGGGCACAGAATGTCTAAAAATAAAATAAATAAAATACATAAGTAAAATTAAACAAAATAAAGTTTGTGGTAGACCTTACATGATGGTAAACTAGAATTGCACTTTAAATTCCCATTGTGCTAATAGGCAAGATCTGCCTCATTAGAGAAGAATCCCTCTCTTCAGAAGCCCCTCTAGCAACCACCGTTTTACTTTCTACGAGCTTGACGTTTTAGGGTCCACATATAAAGGAAATTGTACAGTATGAGTCCTTCTGTGTCTGGATTATTTCACTTAGCACAATGTCCTCCAGGTTCATCCATGTTGTTGTATGGGGGAAGTCTGAAAATGTTGGTCAAAAGGCATGAGCTTTCAGGTATAATAGATAGAAAAGTTCTGCAAATTTAATGGTTAGTGTGGTGACTGCTTAATATTGTATTATTTACTTGAAATTTGCTAAAGGAGTAGATTTTTTTTTTTTTTTTTTTTTGGAATGGTGTCTCACTCTTGTCACCCAGGCTGGAGTTCAATGGCCCCATTTTGGCTCACTGCAACCTCTGCCTTCCATGTTCAAGTGATTCTCCTTCCTCAGCCTCCCTAGTAGCTGGGACTACAGGCGCCCACCACCACGCCTGGCTAATTTTTGTATTTTTAGTAGAGACAGGGTTTTACCATATTGGCCAGGCTGGTCCCAAACTCCTGACCTTGTGATCTGCCCACCTCGGCCTCCCAAAGTACTGGGAGTACAGGCGTGAGCCACTGTGCCTGGCCAGGAGTAGATCTTAAGTGTCCTAACCACAAACACACCTCCAAAAAATAGTATGCCTGGGGATGAATATGTTGATTAGTTTGATTGTGGAAATCGTTACACAATGTATAGGTATATCAAAACGTCACATTGCACACTCTGAGTATATATTTTTTTAATTTCTCAACTACATCTCAATTAAGCTAGTGGAGAAAGAAAGAAAGCCTTCTAAAGAACAAAATGTCCTCTGAGTTCAAGCAGTCGAGTAACTATGATGTTGATTAAAAACTGTAGTCAAGAATTCTTACAATTTGAGTAAAGCCTTCTTCTGGGGATTGGCACCTTGAAACATTTCAGTTTTACACCAGATATCTCCCAAGCCGTCTTTGCCTCTCCACCATGAGATAGTCTGGGACTGATCTGAGCCAACTTTTACTATATAACAAGGTTTTCACTTTTATGTCTCTGGGGCAACTGGTGAGCTTCTACGTACCTTTGAGTAAAAAGAATCTCTGGCTATCTCGATTTCTGAGCACATTCCCTCTTTAGTGCCCTTTCCCAGTGCATTCCTGGCAAAGTCACAGAAATCACCCTCAGGTTAACATTTCTTTAAAGTTTATTATATCTAGTTTACATAAAGCACTTAATTGTTTAAAAATACTATATGTTTAACCTTATAGCATAGAGTTCTGTTTAATCTTACATTTTGCTTTAAGAGAAAACCAAATAAATTACAAAGTATATATAGTCAAAAACTTTCCTAACGAACAAAATTTATATAGATTTTTGTTTGTATGTTTGGAGCAAGTAACCATGTATTTCACGATTTCAAAAATAACAAGTCACTTGCAAGCCCATCAGTAATATCACACAAGAACAAAGAAAAACGGCCTTTACTAGTTTCAAAATATAAATAAACATACATTGCAAATCAAATAATTCAAATTATATACATGGGGTTTATTATTTCTAACAATTGATACTATTTTTGTCACCTTTGGGGCACACTTTTTAACCTGGTTCATATATATTACATCTGTCTGAATTTTTAAAAAATTTGATATGTGTGCATCGTCAAAAGAAACATTACTTCAAAATTTAAAAAATAGAAAAGAATAATCCCTGCTAGTAATGGTTTTTAGGATATTATGTAGCCATACTGTCACTTTTACCCATCATACTTTCTACCTCATTCCATGGGATATTGCCATTCCACAGTCTTCCAGAAGTTAATTGACTAGGATTAGTGAAGACAAAAATCACAAAATTTCAAAGGCAAAATTTCTTCCTGCTTTTTACAACTTGGCCAGTTCTCCATATGCCAAGTGACTTTAGTCTAACGAGAATTAAAAGAATTTTTCTAATTTCACAATCACAGTTTTTTTATGTTTTTATATTTCCATGTCATGATACACAGATGCTCTGATTTTCTTTTCTGTGAGAGTATCTCTCCAAATTCCCTGCAAAATGTTGCCCCATTCTTCCCAACACTCTAAAAAGGCAGTAGAGTGAAGCAGCAAGGACTCTACCACATTCTAGATACACACTCCCTTCATCTTCCAGTCCTGTGGTTAGTCCTTCAGACTCCTCATGTTACCACAAAGACGGCAACCAGTAAGCTGCAGATTAAAGGGTGCCAAGGATGTGTAATGTTGCTCACCATTCACTGACCCATTGCAACCTGTTTTGCACAGTGGTCTATGCTAGTCCTTAAAATGTTCACTAGAGGGTGCACTATTTCTTTCCAAATTATGGAGGATGACTCCTAAATTAAATAGTCATATTAAAGGTAATCTATTCGAATTCTCTACCTATATTAAGCCCTCAACATTAGATCTCAAGAAAAATAATAGCCAAAAAAAAGTCATATTTAATGGGTCTAGTGGATAAAAATGAAAGTAGCAGCAACTAACTACCATTAGTCCAGTGGCAGGATAATTTCTTCATCTGGAATTCTCAGCCTTAGGATGAATGTGGCTGGCACCATATGCAGTATGGTTTGTCTGTGCTTTCTGTGCACACACACACACGCGCACACAAACTCTCCACTACAGGCATCATTCTTGTAGAAAAGATGGAGGGGAAGAGATGTACCTCAGGATAGTAACCAGGCAGAATAGCTATGACATGCTATGCAAAACCCTGCTTGACCAAAGGAGCTTAGCCCTTTTTATAGTAGCCCTCGTCTCTTTGCTGCTATATTGGAAGAGGGTAGTTATCTCTCCGAGCTCGTTAACTCAAAGGCAGGCTTTCTTGTCAATGAAGAATCAGTAGGGGAAGCTGCCGTCAGGTTATGGCCAACACAAACGTGGAGGCTGTAATGTCAGATCGGAGTTACCTGCTACCCCATGAAAACTTTCATAAGGAGAGTGGGAAGGGGCAGACCCAAAGCTGGATATCTGAGATTACTGATGTTAATTATTAAGTAAATGTACAAAAACTTTTTCCCAATAGATATTTTAGTATAATCCTCACAATATCACTCATTTCATATATTATATTTTCTTCAAATGAAATGCATGCTGTGTTTAATACAATTGCCTTTTCATGGCCTCTTAGCACACTCCAAGACACCTGCTTTTTTGTTGTTGTGTTGTGCTGTGTTTTTGTTTGTTTGTGTGTGTGTGTGTGGTGTGCATGTGTGTGTGTGTTTATGAAGCCAAGGCTCCTGTTTAAACTCAGCCTGTTTCACATTGTGGTGATAGTCGACTTTCATTTGCCACCGTTTGTTCATTTTTACAAAGACCCCTTTTTACCTCTTAACACTACCCCAGAAATTTCCAAAAGTATCATCATCACTCCCATTCAGCTAAGATGTTCCAGATCTATCTTGCTTTTCCTGCCCAGGTTAAGCAGTCGCTCTCCTCAAGCGAGAGCTGATTCATTTTGGGGAATGATAGTACATAGTCCTGAAATCTGGATGCTTTTCTGCATTTTATATCATTCTCCACCACCACTGGCAATAAACTGCCTCATATTAGAAGCCGTATGCTTTTAGTAACGTAAGAGTAGACTTTCAAATTCAGTCCTTCAGCGATCTATGTGGAGTAACTGGTACTCACCAGGATTGTCATGATGGTGAGTATTTATTGCAAAGCATATTGACCTCCAGTGCATATTGATGTCACTGCTGTCATGCGTGGCAACAAAGTGGGTTGAAATTCAGAAAATGGTTCCCCTAACATGGCACAAGTCCATAACTGACCACAGCTACACATAGCCAAATGCAGGCCCATTTTGTTGATTTTTTTTTTACATTATCAAGTACAGCATTAAAAAATATTTATTAACACAAACTGGTCCTTGGCTCTCAATCTCCATTAATAAAGAAGCTACTCAATAAGGTGAAGTCCATTAGATTAACTGTCCTTCCTAATACTGCCCTGTGGAATGTAATACATATTCTCTACAGATGACCAATGTATGGAAGGTCCTATGTTTGCTTTGACTTTCTCTTTGTCTTAAGTAAGAACTTTTGTTGAAGCTCTCTTAATTTTTTTCCACCTATTACATATCAGTGATGAATGTAGTAACTAATTTTATCTATGGTTTACAGACAAACCCTTTTCTTTCAAAAAGAAAATAACTTTTTTAAAGCTGTTTTGAGTTTATGTCTCTTACTCCATCCCAAAGAGTCTATTTTTGAATGTGGTCTTGAGTTATTAGCTATTCTAAAATAGAACATCCTTAGCATTTTAATCAAGCAAGGTCATGATTGGGAAAGCTACTTTCTGACAAGGGTCTTCAGAGTCAAAATTCATTGGCACATTTTCAGTAGGGTAAATTGAAAATTTTAATCAGAGACTGAAAGTTTGATCATTTCCAAACAAACAGTAGAAGAGTCAAAGGGGAAAAGAGGTGAGCTCTGCATAGGTCTCTTAACTGAATTATTCATGATGGGAGAAGATATTACACTCTTATAAAAGTTTCCTTATGGACTTCTTTTAGAGTTATTTCCCATCATCTATTTAGATCTTCAGGGGAGTCCTGCCTAGGGTGAATATTCCCTTCAATGCCTATAAAATTTCTGAGTGGCTCTGTCTTTGGGGTTCTCAGCCCAGGAAACTTAACAGCACAGCAACAGCTTTTAGGATAAACAAATTCACCCCATTAGGCTTACAAAACTGGTCCATGCCCATGACTTCACCTACTCCTGAGACACCCTCTGGAACAAAGTTTTCACACCTCTGTAGAGCAGAGGCCTTAAAACAAATACTTATGGAAACCAGACACCAATAAAAATGTCTTCCATTGACTGGTGATGGGAGGGGAGGGTAGCTGCAAAGCCATTGTTCCACATCTGTCTCACCTCCTGGCTTCCACCATACCAGAACTTAGGTGATCAAATCTTTTTATTTCTCAAGAGAAGTTGGTGGATTTGTAAGTTCATTTAGTGTAGGCATGTCAGATGGGCAGAATGGAATTAATCATGCCATCAATTTATGGCACATTATCTTTGTTTCTTATATTATTTTTATCTCCATCCTATACAATCCAATTTCTCTTCCCCTCCACAGGCTTCCAACCTAAAGTATTTAATATGAGTACCTTCAACCCACCTTCAATATTTTTATTTATACATGTGTATGTGTGAATGTTTTTAAAATATCAACATTACTATTTGTGTGCATGTAATTTACATAAATAGTGCTAGACTACAATAATTATGTTTCTGAGATCTGTCCATGTGGCTAAATATCTACTTTGTTCATTTCTTGTGACTACTGTATAATCTAAATTTAGCCTAATTATCCCCTGGTTCTTTGCTACCACAAATAATGCTGTGATAAACATCTTCATAAATATCTCTGGTGCACACTTGTGAGAATTTCTGTAGTGTTTAGGGTCTACAGAGTAATGAATCAATTCCACTAAGGACTGCTTTATTGCTTTCTGAGGTGACCATACCAGTCCATATCTCCCAGCAGTACACGGGATTTCTCATCTGCCCACAGTCCCACCAGCATTTGATATCCAATGTTCTAATTTTTTGTGCTTCGGTAAGCAGTGTCTCAGAGTTTTAAGTTATATTTTGTTGATTTGAATGAAGCTAAACAATTCATCCTTGCGTGTCATTTTTTAGCCATTAGGATAGGTCTTAATCACAATCCTTGATATTTTATATTGTTTTTTCCTTGCTTATTTACAAAAATTTATTTTGTTATTCTAAATATTAATTCTTTGTTGATGATAAATATGCTATAGATCTTCTCTCAAACTGTCACCTATTCTAAGTCTTGTTTTTTTTTTTTCATTTTCTCCAAATGAAACCCCATTCCTAAATTTCGTTTGTGGTATCCTTTATTAAGCACTATTATTAAAGCTAAAATGCCACCTTTCCAGACTCCAGAAGCTGAGAGTAGCGAGGTAGTTCATTTTGATGTAATGAAATATATAAATTTTTCTCTTTGTAGTTTATGCTTGAAAGATTTATTTATTTGTTTATGGTCCAGGGTCACTCTATCTGATGGATTTATTTTAGAATCTTTCTACATGCCCAATCACAAAGAATAATGTCTGCATTGTCTTCTATTGGCTTTACAGTTTTATCTTTCAAATTTAATTTTTTAAATTTACCTGCTTATCTAGCTTAATTTTTCTTCCTATTCCATACTTCATATTCTGTCCAAGTCTCCCATCACCATTTATTAAGTAACTCATTCATTTTCCAAAGATCAAATACTAAGTGTATTTATGTGTATTTTTTTATTTCTATTGCTTTGAATAATAACTTAAAGTCAGATAATTTTTGCCCCCTTATTACTCCTCACTTTCTAAATTAGCTTAGCTATTTATACACATTTATTCATCTATATTCATCTGGAAATCAGCTAGTGAAGATGCAAACGCAAAAAAAAAGTTTACTGGGATTTTAATTCAACTGCAACTGCCTTAGATATTTAAAATATTAAATTATCCCATCCATGAACATGATTCGCCTCCAATTTTTTTATGTTTCTTTTATATACTTTACTCATATAAGTATGATGCACTTAAAGGTAATACCTAGATAAGTCATAGATCTTGTAACTGCACATTGAGATTAATACTCAAAAGCACTTGAAATCACTTTTTCGCCTCTTTCCACAATGGAGGCCAGTTCTGGCCAAAGAGAGAAGCCCCTGTGAAGGGGCTTTCTTCCTCACCTCACATCCTCAAAAGCAAAGCTTGATGAGAAGGCACCCACTGAAATCCACCTGACATTGAAGTCTTTTTATCAGTAATCTTTATAACTAATGCACTCAGCAAGATCCTGGCACTGAGATTTCTTCAACCCAGTTTCTTCAGCAAAAGACTCTCAAGGGAAAGAAGTGAAGGGGAAAACGTATAGACACATCAGCCAACAGCAATGTTTCTTTCTTATTTGGATTTCAATTCAAACGTACACACTAGAAAAACCATGTGTAAGACAATTTAGGAAATGTGAACAGTGGATATTTGGTATTATTAAGAAACTATATTCCTAGATGTGATAATGATATTTTGGTTATTTTTAAATGATTTGGTTCTCTAAGAGATATATGTAGTGCTTATGTATAGATGAAATGGTTCGGGGACCCCCTCAGATGGCAGCAGGGGAGACAGTGATGGTTGCCGCCCGCAGGCCCGTCCAGGCTTGAATCCGCTGTCTCCGCGTCCCCGGGAGCCCAGACCACAGACCTCCACCCCGCGGTGTACCACGCCGCCCGCGACGGCAAGCTGCAGATGCTCCAGAAGCTGTCCACCGGCCGCAGCCCGGGAGGAGCTGGACAAGCTGACAGCCGTGGTGGCTCGGGGGATGCCGCTGCTCATCCACCTGCTCTGCTTGCTGGAGAAAGTGGAGTGCACCCCCAGCCTGCTTCAGCCACCTGGACTTGGTAGGCTACCTGGTGGACTGGGGAGGCGCGAGGGTGGAGGCTGGAGGCTCGGGGCACTTCGATGGCGAGATGATCTAGGGCGCACCGCCCCTGTGGGCCGCCTCTGCTGCCGGTCACCTGGACTTGATGCGGAGCCTGCTGCGCCACAGGGCCTCGGCGAACCGCACCAGGCGCATCAACTGCACCCCTCTGCGCGCCGCCTGCTCCCATGGCCACTGGCAAGAACCAGACTGACTCGGAGGTGGCCACCGGCACCACCACGTGTGTCTCGTGATCTCGTGCTACCAGGGCCACTGAGAGATCGCCGGCTACCTGCTGGAGCAGGGAGCCCAGGTGAACCGCACAGTGCCAATGGCAACACGGCCCTCCAAGACTGAGCGGCGTCTGGCAGCCTGGAGAGCCTGCTGCTGCGGTGCCAGACCCGCACGGGATGGCTAACGCAGGACCGCGCTGCTGGTGCCAGCGTGACGGGCCACACCAGCATTGTGGAGTTCCTCATCCAGGAGCAGCCCGGCCAGGAGCAGGACGCTGGAGGAGAGGCCCAGGCAGGGTACCTCAAGAAGGGCCTCCACTACTAGCCAAGGGTACGCGCAGCCTCAGGGGTTCCATGCTGCAGCTCCTCCGGAGGAACCACTAAACTGGGAGTCTTAGGAACTGCTCTCCCACCAGCCCGTAAGCTGCCGTGGAAACCTTGGAATTTCTGGGAGCCACGTAAATGGAAAAGAAGCGAGATCTGCTTGGGATTCTTAAACACTAGAGATGAGCCATGGAGCTGCCTAAGCAGCGGGGCAAGTACCTACCCAAACCGGAACCCCAGCCTATGGCTATTCCAGGGAGGTCAACACCACTGAGGAGCTGAAAGCGCTGATAATCCACCGGATGAGATGAGAATGCAAGCCCTGTTGATCTGGGAGTGAATCTTCTGCCCTTTTGACTCCAACCCTTCCTATTACATCCGTTACAGGGGCACGGTTTAGGAGGGCCGTGGCAATTTCGAACGCCTCATCCGCTTGCGGAAGTGTACCCTGGACATGCTGCAGGGCAACCTGGAGCCAGCTTCTGAGCCCCAAGACCACCTGCAGCTTCCTCTCCTTCTTGGAATTCTTCCCTTAGGTGCTGCAGGACCCGGTGGCCAATGGCAGCTTGGGCACACAAATCGGCTTTGCAGACTTCATGGGGGTTCTTATGAAAGGGGTCTGGCAAATGGAACATTTCCCGGACCTAAGGAGCTGCAGCTGCCCGAGCCTGAAGACGAGGCCCAGATCACCAAGGTGCTGGACAACATCCTCCACCTGCTCTGTTGGAGAAAGTGGAATGCACCCCTAGCCAGGAGCACCTGAAGCACCAGACCATCTATCGTCTGCTCAAGTGTGCGCCCAGGAGCAAGAACAGCTCCACCCCTCTGCACATGGCTGTTGGCAAGGACACCACAGATGAGGACCACAGATGTGGGCAGATTCGCCTCCCTGCAAGTGGTCAAACTGCTGCTCAACTGAAGGCTGACCCAGACAGCAGGGACTTTGACAACAACACCGCGCTGCATGTGGCAGCCAGGAACAACAGCCCGGCAATCATGAACCCCCTGATCCAAGAAGCAGGGCCCACACGGATGCCACCAACATCTTCAAGACAACAGCCTATGAGATGCTGAAGGACAAGCTGCTGGCCGGGGGCACCACGCAGCCCTTCAACTACATGACCCTGCAATGCCTTGCAGTTCGGGCCCTGGACAAGAACAAGATCCCCTACAAGGGCTTCATCCCAAAAGAGCTGGAGGCTTTCACCCAACTGCACTGATCTGCCCAGAGCGTCTGCACCCTCACCTTTCCCTTCTCCTGCTGAGGGGAGAAATCATGAGGGCATGTAGCAGATGCCTGTTCTTGCCTCCTTCAGACACAAATCAGGAAAAGGGCTCTTCTGCCTCCCATCCCCTTTACCTGCAGAGGGAAAGAGGAGTTAGAGCCTTTGGTGCTAGAAGCCTTCAGGGTCATGTGCTCGGAGGACTGTCTTTCTGTTGGAGCCTGCTCACTCATCTTGAGGTGGGAAAAGACTAAAGAACTTCACATCCTGTCTTCCTGTGTTATGGAAGCCTTTGCCTTGTTACCTAGAGGCGAAGGGACTGAAGCCATTGCCTTCCTTCCCTGCTAGAAACACAAGAAGAAGCTGAGAATCGGTTTGCGTTCCCTTGCCCCTTGATGTGGCTGGATAACTCCAGCTACCAAATACAGCATGAGGATTAGGGGCTCCCAAGGTTAGGGTTTGAAAGTCAAGGAGCAAAACCACCTCTCATTTCTTCTAGCATGATCACGCCGCGCTCTCGTACTGAGGTAGTCATAAGCAGGCAGGCAGGGCTCTGCCCAGTGCGGCCTGCCACTTGAATAGCTTTGGTTGGTTTGGTGTTCCGTTCCTTTAATTAGTGGGCAGATTAGAAGCATTGCACAGACGGTCTGAGATTTGGTCTCATTTGGATTTGCAGTGTGTGTTAGGAAATTATGTATTTATCTACAAGACAAAGTTTTAACTTAACTCAGCCAAGGTGGGAAATGCCATCCCGGTCCCTTCCAAAACACAGAGCAAAGAAATTAGGCAGTTTAGATTGTGAGTCTCAGCACTGGTGTTCAAGTTATTAAAAATCAGATATGTGAAGAGAAAAAGAAATTATACAGTGGCTGGGATTTGCTTCAAAATAACCTTGAGACCACATGTTTATAATGGTTGAGGTTGACTTATAGATGCATTGGGTTGTTTATATGCGCTATCATGTGTATGTTTAAAACTTCACAGTAAAAATCTCCCTATAGGAGGAAATACTGATTTTTTTCCTATTGTTTACTAAAGAGTCCAGATGCTTTTTCTAAATTTCAGAAATCCATATAAAACATATGGTTTTCCAGCTTTCCATTCTCAAAATTGTTATAAATTCAGTCTCTTTGGTACTTCTTTCTCATCATTCCAAGAGATGGTAACATGTTTTCTGGGCCTATGAACTTTAACAGTCTTTGTTCACACCTGCAGATATATTTAGATACAGTATCAAGAAGCAGACCAAGGTGGAAATTCTTTGAATGTCACCAGTGTGCATGTTGAGTGGTGAATGGGGGGAGGCTCCAGGAGGAGGGGAAGGTTTGATTGCCAATAAGAAAATAAGGACTAGAAAGAAAGAACCTCAAAATTTTCAGCACAGTGCTGATGAAGACAAGACTACCAGTCAGTTATTTATCATCACTACAGAGATCAGTCATTTTTTTCTTTTATTAATACATAATATTTTACATATTTATGGGGCACAAGTGTCTGTTACATGCTTAGAATGTGTAACAATCAAGCCAGGATATTTGGGGTATCCATCACTTGGAGCATTTATTGATGCAGGTACTAGCATCATTTCAAGTACTCTCTTCTAGGTATGTTGAAATATACTTAATATTGCTGCCAACAATAGTCACCCTCATCTACTATCAAATATTAGAACTTATTCTAACTGTATATTTACACCCATAACCAAGGTCTCTTCCCCTTCATCAGTCTCACCTATCTACTACTCTATTCTCTATGTCCATCAGATCGAGTTTTTTAGCTCCCTTATATGAATAAGAATGTGTAGTCTTTGTCTTTCTGTGTCTGGCTTATTTTTCTTAACATAACCACCTTCGTTTGCATTCATGTTGCTGCAGATGACATGACTTCACTTTTTTTTTCTCCAAGATGGAGTTTTGCTCTGTCGCCCAGGCTGGAGTTCAGTGGCATGATCTCAGCTCACTGCAACCTCTGACTCCCCTGTTCAAGCAATTCTCCTTCCTCAGCCTCCTGAGTAGCCAGGATTACAGGGACCCACCACCATACCAGCTAATTTTTTGTATTTTTTTTTTAGTAGAGATGGGGTTTCACCATGTTGGCCAGGCTGCTCTTGAACTCCTGACCTCATAATCCACCCACCTTGGCCTCCTAAAGTGCTGGAATTACAGACGTAAGCCACTACACTCAGCCTTGATTTCATTCTTTTTATGGTCGAACAGTATTTCACTGTGTACATATACCACATTTTCACATTTTCTTTACCCATTCATTCATTGATGGACATTTAGGTTGATTTCATGTTTTTACTATTTTGAATAGTTCTACAGTAGACATGCAAGTGCAGCCATCCCTTTGATACACTGGTTTCTCTTCTTTTGGATAGTAGTGAAATTGCTGACTAGTATGGTAGTTCTATGTTTAGATTTTTGAGAAATCTCTATACAGTTATTCATAATGGTTATACTAATTTACATTTGTGCCAACAGTGTGTAAGAGTTCTCTTTTGTCTGCATGTTGCCTGCATTTTATTTTTTGTCTTTTTCATAATAGGCACTCTAACTGGGGTGAGACAATATCTCATTGTAGTTTTAATTTGCATTTCCCTGATGATCAGTGATGCTGAGCATTTTTTCATGTACCTCTTGGTCATTTGTATGTGTTCTCTTTTTTGTGTGTGTGACAGGGTCTCACTCTGTTGCTCAGGCTGGAGTACAGTGGTACCATCATGGCGCACTGCAGCCGTGACGTCTGAGGCTCAAGCAATCCTCCTGCCTCAGCCTCCCAAGTAGCTGGAACTTCAGGCACTCACCATCACACATAGCTAACTTTTTTGTTTAACTTTTGGTAGAGACGGGGTCTCTCAATGTTGCCCAGGCTGGTCTTGAACTCCTGGGCTTAAGCAATCCTTCTGCCTCAGATTCCAAAAGTTCTGGAATTACAGGCATACGCCACTACCATTCCTGGCCTTATATGTCTTCTTTTGAGAAATGTCTATTCATATCTCTTGCCTGTTTTTAGTGGGATTATCTGCCTTGTTAGAGATCAGTGTTTTTTAAATCAGATCGCTTGGTTTAACACCAGAGTGTTGTGCCCCAGCTGTGTTGATTACATTTATCACCACAAATCAACGTCACTTTATATAACATTTAAATACATCATTCCAGAAAACTTTGGAAAATACATAGTTTGTATTAAGGTTATTATAAGAAGAGCCCTATTGGTCCTTGTGCAAAGCATTAATGTTTCTGCAAGGAGAGTATGGGGGCAAGGGAGGAAGTTAGAGGCTTTTCCTTTATAGATTCAGTAAGAATAAATCGATAACTTTATCAGTTAAGCTGATTTTGACTGAAATGAAAGAAACCCCCTACTGGACTGACGTAAACAAAAAGTGGAGTTTAGAGACACTGCAGTGTCTCAGAGTAGAGCCAAAGAACAAAGGAAGCCAGGACGCTGCTGGGGCCCAGGCCTTTTAGAACCTGGGATGTGAAATCACTGGGGTTAGTCTCCCACCACCACAGCCTCTCACAAAATGCTGACATTTTTCTCCCTTGATATCACCCTTCTCCACATGATGGAAATCATAGATGCTGTCTGCACCAAGATTTGCAACTTGCAAACTCACCCCACGCGGAAGGAATGTTGTCTGTCTTGAAGGAATGAATCAGCAGTCTGTAACAATATTGTACAGAAGTATTGTTACCTCTGAGAGAACTGTTTCCCCTCCAAGGTTTTCAGTGTATAAACTCATGTTCTCTAAGTAATGATCATTTTCTCTCTCATTTTCAATAGCTAGCTTTATTACTAGCTTACAAATCAGTGTCATGCTAGTAAAAGTTTAACAACTGATTCTCAAAAATTAAGAGGGAAAAAAAAAAGGAAGACAAAAAAAGGCTTTAATTGTAACATTTGCCGGTTCGCCAGGATGAATACCTCCAACACAGCCAATGTGAAGCTGCAACATGACGTCACTGAATGCAGAGTCGGGCACAGTCAGTAGTCTAGAGCGCATGCAAACAGGATCCTGTGGTGCTGCTTATAATTTATTTATTTAGCCTCTATTTAAAAAGCAATGTGAAATAGCAGTGATAGCAGCAAGCAGCCTTTCCTCCATCCTGATGCTTTAGTATCCAGCCACAAATAACTTGCTCCCTGTGTGCTCCATTTGATTACATGCTAGTGGATCCTTGGAGCTCTGTATCTGGACTTAGAAAGAGAGAGTGTCATTGTCAATTAGAGGTGCTGACCGAAGACTGGGGAGGAGAAAATGGCTGAGCATAGCAGTGCCCCCTACCTGCCCCAGGATGAATACTATGCTCTCTGAGCCCGACTGTTGAGATCCACAGTCTTTATCTTTTCTAGGCTATAGACCACTTAGGGAGTGAGGAGACTTAATAATTAGGCAACTTATTTAAATTCCCTTAGCCTCAGTTTCCTAATTATTTAAATGGGAGTATTAGAATATATACTTAGTATGGCTTTTATGAGGATTAAAGAAAATAATTCGTGTTAGGCAACAAACCCAATCCCTCGTTCACAGTAAATGCTCAATAAATGTTTCAATATCCATTTTAGTTATTTGTCTTTTTCTCTTAAATACTGTCAACCATAATGTTGGTTTAATATGGTCTATCTTACATTTTTAAAATATCCTTCTTGACCTCGTTTGCTAAGTTCTTTATGTAAAAGAATGACTGTTAAGTTTTGTCGTTTGCCTTTTTAGGATTTATTACTTAGTTTTTCTTATAGACCTAAGAAGAAAGAGCATTCAGTAACTCAATATAAGCTAATAAACTCCCTCATCAACAGTTTTCTTCCTGTCTACTCCTTCCACTCTCAGTCACAACCCCCTGCACCAGCCCTCCACAGAAGCACCGTTTCAGCCAATACAAAATACCTTGATCAAAGTAGTCTGCCTCAATTTATGATTGAAAAAAAAATATTGTTAAGCGTAAGCTCCTAAAACATGTGTTACACAAAGTGGGAAGGGGTATTATTTAAAACACAAGTGAAGGAAGCAGCTTTTCCCTCCCAGGAAAGTAGAGACAAAGAGACTTAATTAGCTCTACATAAAAAGTAAGAATGTGAGTTTTTTGGGAGGAAGTTGAGTTTTCTGAGTTGCCTGAGAGCAGCCCAGGAAGGGAAGGAAGCTGTCTAGAGGGGCAGCCAGGCGGCAGAGACAAAAGCAATGACTGTGGGCAGGGGTTCCATCTGGGGTCATGGTCATTTACAATGGTTATAAGATTTTTTTAGAACCTGAGTATTTAATATCCAGGATATTACTGCATCATGTGCAATACATAACCCATCATCCTGAAAACGTGATAAGACCTGCCGCACTCACAGCGTTAGATGTTCAGACTGCTTTCTAGAAAGAAGAGAAGATATTCAGTGGGGTCTCACTGTTGCCTTCTCCTGCTGATCCAAACAAAACAGATGCACAGGTGCAAAAGAACTGACTATATAGGAAGATAACCAACAGTAACATCAAAAAAAAATGTAATTTTCTGCAATTTAGCATCTAGGAAACTCCCACATAATAGAGGTATATTAGCTAGAGTTCCCCAAAGCCAGAACCAATAGGATATATTAATATTTATAGGTAGGTGGGTATATGAGAGAGGATTTATTAAGGGAATTGATTGGCTCATGTAATTATGGTGCCTGAGAAGTCCCACAATAGGCTGTCTGCAAGCTGGAGAACCAGGGGAGGCAGCAGCATAGCTGTCCAGGGCTGAAGGCCTCACAACCAGGAAAGCTCATGGTGTAACTCTCAGTCTGAGGCTGAAGGCCTGAGAGCCCAGGGGGCTGCTGGCACAAGTTCCCAAGTTCAAAGGCCTAAGAACCTGGAGTTCTGATGTCCAAGGACAGGAGAAAAGGGACATCCCAGTTCCAGAATGTCCTTTTTGGAAAAGCAAATTCACCTTTCCTCCGCCTTTTTGACTGATCTAGGCACTCTGCTGTTTGGATTGTGCCCACCCACAATGAGGGTGGATCTTCCCTAGTCCGTCCCCGGATTCACACACAAACATACTTTCAGAAACAGACCCAGAAATGGTGCTTAACCAGCTATCCAGTCAGTTAACACCTGAAAGTAACCATCACAGGAGGTAACAGCTAGCAGAAGGTCTGGCCTGTGGACTGGAACTGGTATCATTAGAGGACCAGCCACCTTTCTAATTTCCATGAATGAATGCCCAGCAGATCCCCAGAGCCCATTCTTTCCTACTTTTGCCTCCCAGCAGTGGCAGCCAGAGGTGAAGGGGGAGCATCTAGGATGCAGAACACGTGGGTGAATATTTCGGGATCATCAATTAGACATTAAATTTCAGAGACATTGGAACAAGAGTGACTCTATCTTGCATAGGAACTGGGTAAAATGAGGCAGAAACCTACAGGGCTGCATCCCAGGAGATTAGGTATTCTTAGTCACAGGATGAGATAGGAGGTCAGCACAAAATACAGGTCCCAAAGACATTGCTGATAAAATGGATTGCTGTAAAGAAGCCAGCCAAATCCCATCAAAATGAAAATGGTGATCAAAGTCACCGTTGGTCATGCTCAATGCTCATTATATGTTAATTATAATATATTCGCATGCTAAAAGACATTTCCACCAGCATCATGACAGTTTACAAATGCCATGGCAACATCAGGGAATTACCCTATATGGTCTAAAAAGGAGGAACCTCAGTTCTGGGAATTGCCCACCCCTTTCCTGGAAAACTCACGAATAATTCACCTCTTGTTTAGCATATAATCAAGAAAATACCATAAAAAATGGCCAACTGGCAGCTCTCAAGGCTGCTCTACCTATGGAGTAGCCATTCTTTATTCCTTTACTTTCTTAATAAACCTGCTTTCACTTTACTCTATGGACTTGCCCCAAATTCTTGTACAACGTCCGAGAACCCTCTCTTAGCGTCTGGATGAGGATTCGTTTCTGGTAACAGATTTTTCCACAGTGGACAGACAGACCTTAGGTCATTAACGAAGACAAGGAGGGAGGTGGCGGTGACAACATAGTGGATCACATCACTTGGGACCTCTGCATGAGATCACACATATTCAGACTTGCCTCCAGGAAGGTTCAGTTCCATTTGATGAGAAATGCCGCCTTCATGAGCCCTCAATTCATCCACATTAATCTCTTGATTACTGCCTGACTCACTTAGTAAGGAAAGCCTGTCGCTTTCTGTTGTCTCATCTATTCCATGTGCATTTGAAGCAAAATTGTGCCAACGTGAGAAAATATGGGGATTCCAAAAATAATCCAGACAAATGTAACGAGTCACCTTATTTTTAAAACTCTACCTAGTTTGTGAAGGTCAGATGCTATTGGTTTATCATCTTTCCCAGCATTATCAAAAAAAGGAAGAAAATAAGAATAAAGCTCAAATGGATGTTCAGGATTATGAGAAGCAAAAGTAGATCTGTTTAAAAATATGTAGTAGTCATTGCTGAGGTTTATTTACTCAATATTCATTAATTTGTAACATTAAGGAGGTATAACCTGTAGGCTGGGCATAGTGGCTCACACCAGTAAACCCAGCACTTTGGGAGCACCAGGTGGGTGGATCACTTGAGGTCAGGAGTTCGAGACCAGCCTGGCCAACATGGCAAAACCCTATCTCTACAAAAATATGAAAATTAGCCTGATGTGGTGGCATGTGCCTGTAATCTCCGCTACTGGGGAGGCTGAGGCAAGAGAATTTCTTGAACCTGGGAGGCAGAGGTTGCAGTGAGCCGAGATCGCGCCACTGCACTCCAGCCTGGGCAACAGAGTGAGAAAGATTCTGTCTCAAAACAAACAATAAAAAATCTTTTTTACTATATCCAATAACAGTACTTGAAAAACGAAAGTATTTCTTTTTTGAGAGATACAGGGTTTGAAGTCAATCTGAATTTACTAATATTTTGTAGTAATTAGATATTCTAGAAGTCCTTGGATGGCAGCTATGATGTCATGCATTTTGAAGTGAGAGGTGTTAATGACTTCCTGGAAAAACTTAAGGGAAAATGTATACTTATAAATCTGATTGAGAATTGTTGCACAAAATTGACCAGTAATACAAAAAGTATTTATTATCTGAGTCCTGTAAAAAGACTGAAGTCAATCTCCTTAATATTCTCAAGCAAAAAAAAAAAAAAAAGGTGCAAAATAATGTATATGCAGTACTAAATTTATATATAGGTCAAATACATACATATACATATAGAATATCTCTGGAAGAATCCTCAAGAAATTGGTAACAGGAGTCGTTTTGAGGGAGAATAAATAAATTGGGAGTATCAGGAAATAGTTCCACTATGTAGCATTTTAAATATTGGACCCCATGCATTTATGAGCTGGTTTAAAAAGTCTGAAGCACAAAAAAAATCCAAAAATATACATATAGCACATGAATGATTATAAATATTTATGAAAAATAAAGTTTAAAGAAGGAGAACTTTTTCATAGAAGAATGATAACAATGTCTGAAATGTCATCTTAAACAATTAAAGACTAATTAAAATTAGTTTAATTTTTTATTAGCTATAACAAAGGTTAGGTGATCATTGCAACTAAGCACAACTCCTTCAACTGAACAAAGACCAAATCAAGTAATTTTTCAAACATAATTGCATAAAACCTCACTTTGTTTAGTATTGCCTTGACTATTCAGGTTGACCTTTTAACAAGCTTCTAGGAAGGGCTGATTTTCTCAGGGGGCAGATGGTCAGGACAGTGCCACTCTCCCCTTCTCTCAGCAGCTCAAGACAGAAGAATGGACGCAAAGGCTCCGAAGAGGAGACAGAATCGTGCGTATAGATATGAGCATTATTTTCAACATCGAAAAACTGGATTTCTTCCAAGTCAACATCCAGGAAAATTCCCACACAGTGAAGGCCAGGGCTTGCAGGAATTCCCTCCAGGTTGGCATTAGCATGGATTGCTCCTGCCTCCTTGCTAATGATCCAGAAGCCATGCTCAGGAGAAAAATCACGGCTCTCTCTGTCAGCCAACTCCTTGCAGATGCCAAGGGACCACGACTTCACCTCTCCCACTTTAACTTCCCAGTAATGTTGGCCGGAGGGGAAGCAGGGAGTACCCAGGACACAGGTCAGCCTGGAATCTTTTGTCGGGTCGTGGTGGATCGTCCCACACTGAGCACTTCTCAGATCACTGGAGAAGACAAGGTGGGAGCTGGCAGTGGCTGCATCCAGGGTCACATCCTCCCAGTAATGCTGGAGCTCCTTCCTCACGTGCAGAGTTTTCTCAAATACAGAATCATGCTGCCTGCCGATAAGTGCTATGGCTCTCACTTGCCATTCTTCCAAAGAAGGTGCCTTCACCGTTACTCGACACAAGGGGCACATCACTTTCAAATCATGGGTTTCTAGCATCCAATTCTGAATGCAGTCAAAGCAGAAAATGTGTGCACAAGAGAGAGAAACGGGACCGGAGAAAAATTCCAGGCAAATAGGACAGGTCAACTCTGCTTGCAGTTTTTGGGCCATGGTCCCTGAGGGTTACTCCTTAGCCGTGAAGTAAACTGAAATGATCTTTTGTTGGCTTCTGGAAGCACTTGGGAGCCCTCAGTACACAATCCACTCTTCAGTAGTCTAAATCCAAAAATCAAATAATATAAATTAATAAATAAGTTATAGGCATAAATAATAAATAAATTATATTATTTAATAAATTTATTAACTATGCAGCCATAAAAAATGATGAGTTCATGTCCTTTGTAGGGACATGGATAAACCTGGAAACTATCATTCTCAGCAAACTGACACAAGAACAGAAAATCAAACAAGAACACATGGACACAGGGAGGGGAGCATCACACACTGGGGTCTGTGGGGGGGAAACTGGGGAGAGAGCAGGAGGTGGGCAGTTAGGGAGGGATAACAAGGGGAGAAATGCCAGGCATAGGTGATGGGGAGGAAGGCAGCAAACCACATTGCCATATGTGTACCTATGCAACAATCTTGCATGTTCTTCTCATGTACCCCAAAACCTAAAACGCAATAAAATATATATTTAAAAGAAAGAAAAAAATAAATTAACGAATAACAAAAATTAAATAGTTCTGTAGTTTATGTATAAAAGTGACACTAAATTGCTAGAGAATCATAGTAATACAAATTCATGCAAAGAGTGACCTAAGGTTCATAATAAAAATTTAAAATGCAATGTTAGAGTTAAAGGTGAAGAAAGTTCCACGACACAGGACAAAACTAGCTCTTCTTCCTCTAAAATACAATAGTTAAAGGCATTAGGGGAAAAAAAAAACAGTTTGTAGACAAAGAGAGAATAGGACATTGGAAACAGCTTAAATAGAAGGTACAAGTTACCTTGACTTGGAGACGTTTAGTAGAAGTCTTGAAGATCGGAAGCTTGTGCCACTACAGACATCTGCTCCTCTCTGAGCTTCAGCACAGACAAGCAGGCCTACTTATATTGCCTGGAAAACATTCTCCAACCAATCAGACAGAGGCTCCGCCCTAAAGGTTGTACCGCCCTAAAGGTTGTACCACTCTATTCTGAGTAAACTCATCAACCCACCCTTCCGTTTATGATGATGACATTAAAGTACAATTAAAATTTTATAGCAAAAAACATTAAAATTTCTTAATAGCTCTCTGAATTAGAGTGATTCTACTGCCATCTGGTCTTGTCTCTAATTTCAGAACCCAAAAGCAAAATGTGTTGGAGATCAAATACAGAAATGCACTGTTGAAACCTGATCACCTTGTGGCTAATGTAATCATTGGTGTTCCTATTCCTGATTTAATCATGAGTGGACAGGATCTACAACAGTTTTCATGTCCTTTGACTCAACAATTCCACTCTTGGAGGTACGTACTTGATAGGATAAGAAAGATGGCAGCCAGGCAAGGCTATTGTCCTGTAATTATTAATAACATCATTTTTTACTCTCAAAAGTGTTATTGGGTAAACAATAAATTTTATGGTGTCTGTACCCAGAGCAGAAGGAGCAGTTAAAGTCATAACAGAGGAAAGTTAAGACACAAACTTCCAAAAAGGGATTTGGAGAGTGAATTAAGTCCTATTGCAGAGAGAAAGGCTGGAATAAACCTTTTCCCCAAGATACACTGCATTCTGAATAACCTCTCCTCTCTCAGGCTTCTTGTTGTTCTGCAAGACCGAACACACAACTTTTACTTCATTTTTACTTGGTGCTATCTCCACTTCTGTGAATGGAGCAGGACCAGGTCTCAAACTTTTTTTATTTTCCCCCGAGACACAGTCTTGCTCTATCGCCCAGGCTGGAGTGCAGTGGCACGATCTCGGCTCTTCCACCTCCTAGATTCAAGCAATTCTCCTGCCTCAGCCTGGCAAGTAGTTGAGATTACAGGAGGCCGAGGCGGGCGGATCACCTAAGGTCAGGAGCTCAGACTTTTAAAATTTTAATCTCAAGATCCTTTAAACTCTTTTTAAAAATCATTCAGCAAAAATATCCTTTCTTCCATTTTATTTTTATTTTAATCTCAAGAATCCTTATACTCTCTTTTTTGATTATCCAAAAATATTATTTTATTTTGAAATGATTTCAGACAGAAAATTTGTACAAATAGTATAAAGAGATATATTCTTTACCCAGATTTGCCATTTATTTTTTAATTGTCTGATGTGTGTATACATGTGAAATGATGAAATCAAGCCAATTAACATATCTGTCACTTCACATACTTATTATTTTGACAGGAGAATATTCAAATTCTATTCTCTTAGCAATATTTAAGTATGCTATACATGATTATTAATTATAGCCACCATTATGTACACTAGATCTCCAAAGAGTATTACTTCTGTCTACCTGAAAATTTTCTACCTTTTAACCAACATCTCCCCATTTCAACCTTCTTTCTATCTCAGTCCCCATAACCACCATTCTACGCTGTGCTTCCATGAGTTCATTTATTTTTCTTTTTTTTTTTTTTTTTTTTTACATTCCACATATAGGTGAAATCATGCAGTCTTTGTCTTTTGGTGCCCCCTTATTTCACTAAACATAATGTCCTCCAGGTTCCATGTTGTTGAAAATGATACAATTTCTTAAGATTCAATAGTATTCCATTGTGTACATGTACCATGTTTTCTTTTTGCATGCATCCATTGAGGAATATCTTGATTCTTTATGCATTCATCAGTTGATGAATATATGTTGATTCTATATCTTGGCTATTGTGAATAATGCTGTGGTGAACATAGGAGAGCAGATATCTCTTCAACGTACTGATTTTCTTTCCTTTGGATATATATCCAGAAGTGGAATTGCTAGATCACATGGTAGCTCTATTTTTAGTTTTTTGAAAAGCCCCTATACTAGTTTTCATAATAACTATGCTAAATTACATTCCCACCAATGGTGTACAAGGGTCCTCTTTTCTTTATATCCTTGCCAGCATTTGTTATCTTTTCTCTTTTTTTATAAAAATCATTCAAGGGCAGGGCGCAGTGGCTCACACCTGTAATCCCAACACTTTGGGAGGCCAAGGCAGGCGGATCACGAGGTCAGGAGTTCGAGACCAGCCTGGCCAATACGGTAAAACCATCTTTACTGAAAATACAAAAATTAGCCAGGAATGGTGGTGCACACCTGTAGTCTCAGCTACTCGGGAGGCTGAGTCAGGAGAATTGCTTGAACCCGGGAGGCGGAGGTTGCAGTGAGCCAAGATATGCCACCGACTCCAGCCTGGGGGACAGAGTAGGACTTCGTCTCAAAAAAAAAAATCATTCTTACAGGCATGAGGTGATACCCTTGGCACTCTTCTATATAAATGAGAACTCCAAAAAGGTTTTTGTTCATATGAGTTATATTTCTTCATATTTACAATATTAGAAATACAAACAGAATTTTTTACAGCTCTATGTAATTAAAATAAAACCATTATGTGTTAACATAAATAATATAGTTTTATTTAAACAACTAACTATTTTCTAAAACAAAAACAGTTACTTAGAAGAGTTCCATTGTTTTGAATGTTTGCAAACCTCTGCAATTTTTGCTTAATAAAAGACATCTGGATTCTTACATCTATTTTTCCTGAACCTGTTGTGATATGTTGCTTTGATTTAAATATGTGAAAAAAAATGGCTTCTTACAGATATTTAGTTGGAAAAGGGAGGATTCTGCAGATTCTCTAAAAGGGTCTCAGGGACCTCCAGGACCTCTCTAATCTATTCAAAGATCATTGTTCTACTACAAATTGTATAACTCTAAGTGACAGCAGCAAATCTTAGTTTCTTGGTAACCAAAAACTCTAACAGTACATCCAGCCATCTTTTTGTTTGGCTCCTGCCATCTCACAACCAATACATATGATATGGTTAAATATGGAACATTTCTTTTCCTCTTTCCAATAATGATGAGGTTTTTTTCGTTTTTATTCAATTTATTTAATTGCAGTGATGAATCCAAATCAGGCTGTTCTCTATCACTGAGTAACACCTAATAGGCCCTCAACAGATATTTGATAATAACAACAAGCATCATTTCTTATTGATATTTACATTTTTCAGCCAGTTCTGATTGTGGTTTGAACATACACTGACTTCATGCTGCTAAGCTTTTGTCTGCCAGGAGAAATATTTTTTTCCCAGGAATATACACTTTGATTCCCATATTCTCCATTACTACAGGAATACTGAATTCAGAGAGAAGCATCATTTTTTAAAATTTTCAAGTGCTAGAAATATTGGAAGCCACTTAGCTGTGATATCTTAATACTCTCATGACGGCATATCAAAAGTGTGCATGAAATTTTTTTTAATTTTTAATTATCATTAATGCTTCCATGAGTTAAGATTAAATCACAAACTAAGTTTGTTTCCATAGCTTCCTAATTAAAAAAGAAATCGACTTTCACGTACGCTAACTAGGTAAGATGCAGCCACTAGTGGGGAGGAGGAAATAATCAGACCTGTCAGGAATCTAAGATACCTAGTAGGGAATGATATGTTTGCTCAAAACACAGTTTGCAGTTTTCAAAAGGCAGCAGCTGTAGTGGGGCAGCTTTTCACAATTAGCTTCCAACCCCTGGTGTGAGACAGGTTTGCAACCTCCTTTTCTCTCCAACCCGTGTCCTCTCCTCTCTACTGCCTGGTTGTACATTAAAGGGCCCCTTCTGTCTATCTCAAAGAAGATGGAGGGCGCCTCTCTGAATTATTAATGCCACCAAAGCCTGCTAATGGAGTTCCCTGGCTCTTGTCTTCAAAAGGAGCTGTGTTTTGCAGATCTGGCGAGTTTCACAAAGAGAATATTTTTGGCAATTAGTATATATAGAATGCTCCACTTCCACACTTGTTTTAGAGGAAAGACTACAGTAAAATCCAGAGATGATTAGACTCCATAGTTACGTATTTGATAACATGTAGTTCCTACTATAGTTCTATTAATGAACTCCTTCTTTATTTTTGTTCCTCTAAAAATTTTTGTCAAATATATAGAGAAAAAAGCTGAATAATGTTCATGCATTTTATGCAAATGGTGTGCTCATAGCTGTATACGCACCGACCACAGATTTCCTCATCGACAGCATATTATCTGCAAGAATAATTTGCTCTCACCTGAGTCCCTATGTAAGTTTCAATGACGGTAACCCACTATCAAATAAATGAGTAGTGCTCAGTTACCCCAAGTGGGCCCAGCCTTCTTTCACTGGTAGGTCCCAGACCCCAAGCAGGAGCCAGAGGGAGACAGTGTAAATCCAAGGGAATTTCAGGAGTGCAAGAATACAGACACACAGGTGACCATGCCACTTGAGCTGTTTACATTTGTGGTTTCTAGAGCCAAACATAAGTGTTTTCAGATTATTCATACATTCTCTCCTCTAGTCTATGGCTATCAGAATGTTTTTGGGTGAGCGAGGAAGTGTAGATCAAAATAAGCTCCCTTTCCACCCAATTCTCCAGCGTTCAGTGTGTTATCAAATACACACTATGAATCTCTCAAAATGGCTTGAGCCCCACCTCTACTCCGGGACGCAAGGTACATCAAGGCAAGTTGTCTACAGTCAGTCCCACCTGGGAACATCAGCCCCTGGGGGTCGGGAGCTCTGGACACAAGCAGAGATCCAGCCTAGTGGTAACTTTCTCCTCCATCTGATTAATGCTCATTGGTGGCTGCCCATTGCTCTCCAGATAAGGACCCAAAATGCTATCAGGTCCTCCTGGCCCTGGCCCTGCTCCTCTTCAGCCTCATCTTCTGAAATCCAGACACAAAGCCTTCTTTCACTTCTTTAAAGTGTCCCCTCCTAATCCAGGACAGGTGGGTTCTCTCTGTTTGGAACCATTCCCAGCCGGTCTCCCAACTAACACCTACTCATCTTTCAGATAGAGCTGGGGCATGAGTTTCTCAGAAGAGTGTTCTCAGAGCCTCAAACTAGGTGAGAAAACCCCACAGTGTCCTCTTATAGATCCCTCATCCTTCCTCCATGTAAGTTGTCAGACCGTTAGTTACTATTTATTAGTCATTTGAGTAATCTGCCGCTCCCTCACATTAATGCATAATACCTATTGAGCATTTTATATATGTCAGGTGTTTATTCATATGTTTTTCATTATTAAATCCTCTTAGCTCTATGAGGTAGGCGCTATTATCATCTCAATCTCTTGGATAATGAATTTAAGTCTCATGCCACCCCCAAGCCATGTGATCTTGATGTGTTACTAACACCTGTCTGGATTGTCTACCTCTGGCCATCTTTCTCATGAGACAGAAATAAACTTCTATCTTGTTTAAATCAGTGGATTTTATAATTTTTCTATTTTGTGTATTTAATCCAATCAAAGTTTAATTAACACGGGTGCTAACATAATTCTTTTACCTTCTTGGAACTATGGATCTATGCTATTTTAACAGTCGTAGCAACTCAACAGAGTTCATCCATGAATCTGGAAATCCAGAATCCCAAATCCCATCTTTATTTTCTGCCATATCTTTTTTAAATTTGAGACAGGGTCTCCCTCTGTTGCCCAGGCTGGAGTGCAGTGGTACAATCTCAGCTCGCTGCAGCCTTGATCTCCTGAGCTCAAGAGATCCCCTACCACAGCCGCCTGAGTATTTGGGACCACATTCGTGTGCCACCACACCCAGCTAGTTTTTCTTTATTTTCTGTAGAGATGTAGTCTTATTACGTTACCCAGGCTGGTTTCATACTCCTAGGCTCAAGTAAGCTTCTCACCTCAGCCTCCCAAGTTACTAGAATTATAGGCATGAGCCACCATGCCTGGTTCATATCTTGTATTTTACTGATAGTTTACATCCTAACTGAAGAGACAGGTATGATTCATTAGATTTGCTATGCTTTTTATTTAATTTAATTTTATCTTATTTTATATTCTGAGACAGAGTCTCTCTCTGTCACCCAGGCTGGAGCGCAGTAATGCAATCTTGGCTCACTGCCACCTCTGCCTCTCAGGTTCAAGTGATTCTCATGCCTCAGCCTCCTGAGTAGCTGGGACTACAGGCGTGTGCCACCACACCTAGCTAATTTTTGTATTTTTGGTAGAGACAGGGTTTCACCATGTTGACCAGATTGATCTCAAACTCCTGGCCTCACATAATCTGCCTGCCTCAGCCTCCCGAAGTGCTGGGATTACAGCACAATGAGCCACTATGCCCAATCTTTTGCTATACTTTTAAATGTCCTTGTCAGTACTTGCCTGCCTGAAGAGCCCTTCAGTTTTTTTTTTTTTAATTGTATTAGTGAGTTCCCTAGCACGGTATTATTGCAAAACAAGAAAAGATAGTAACTAATTAGCAGAGTCAGCACAGTCCTGTGAACTCAGTTGAAAGAGTCAAATCGTTCAATTACGCAGTGAAATCTTTCAATTAACTATCATCTAAACACAACACTTCATCTTAGTAGCATGCTGCCCATTGTCAAGATGCCAGACAAAATAAATGAATCAAAATAAATATCCTTCTTCAGAAGTTACCAGGCAAACCAGCAACACCCAAGCTTTGCACATGAACATCTACTGAGTGTCTACTATCTTTGAGGTACTCTGTTAAGTACTAGGATCCCCTCCAGAAAAAATCATGGAATGACACAGCCAATGCCCTTTAAGTTACAGCATGATAAAGGGAGGTAAGACAAACATATGAGAAGGGAAATAGTGTTATGAAGTAAACGAGACTGTCTATGGTATGTTGCAATGGAATACTGGTTACACATATACCTTTTTAATCACATCTACATATATATAACAAAGAAGAATGTATTTTGACTTGTTTTTAGACATCCTCTTTCCGGAACCCTCATACAAGTAATGTTTATTTCTTAAAATCATCAAAGACCTTTCAAAGCAGTGTTAATGAATCTATCCTACATGAATGGATTAAAGATAATTGCTATAACTTTGCTTCCCTAAGCAAGCCTTCCTCCCACCCTAACACAATTCCAATTACCCATCACCATGACTATCCTACAGGAAGTATGCAACAAATATCATGCATTGATAGTTTGCAATGAGTTTCTTTCATCATGTATTCTTACCACAAATAATATGCTACTATACCCCTGTATCCCATGCCCCTACAATATTTGAGGCAATTTCCTAAGTAATAGATATAAAATAGATGAGCAAGCTAAGTATAGTTCCTGAACTTGCAGACTAGTGGGGGTTAGAGACAAGTAAACTGGCAAATGCAACATGTTCTGTAAATGTTATGGTAGAGGAAGCACATCTTGCTATAGAGCAGATGAAAGAGTGCTTCACACAAGCTTGAAAGGGTCAGAATAGGTATTAGGAGAAAATGGACTCAGCCGGGCACGGTGGCTCATGCTTGTAATCCAGCCACTTTGGGAGGCCAAGGTGGGCTGATTGCCTGAGGTCATGAGTTCAAGATCAGCCTGGCTAACATGGTCAAACCCCAAATCTACTAAAAATACAAAAATTAGCCAGGCATGGTGGTGCATGCCTATAGTCCCGGCTACTCGGGAGGCTGAGGCAGGAGAACCTCTTGAACCCCGGGAGGCAGAAGTTGCAGTGAGCAGAGATCACACCATTGTACTCCAGCCTGGGCAACAGAGCAAGACGCTGTCTCAAAAAAAAAAAAAAGAAGGAGAGAAAATGGAATCTAGATGGAGGGCTAATGGCTGAGAAGAAGGAATCCAGAACAAGGAACGTAAGCCATGGATGAGTTTTTTGTTTTTTTAAGCAAGAAAAAACATGATCAAATGGGCATTCAAGGGATATAATTCAGCTGCAGCATGGGAAATGGATTGCAAAGGAGCAAGGCTGAAGTCATAAAAATCAGTTAGAAGGCTGTTGCACCTGTAATCCCAGTACTTTGGGAGGCTGAGGTGGGCAGATCATGAGGTCAGGAGATCAAGGCCATCCTGGCCAACATGGTAAAACCCCATCTCTACTAAAAATACAAAAATTAGCTGGGTATGGTGGCGCATGCCTGAAATTCCAGCTATTCGGGAGGCTGAGGCAGGAGAATGGCTTGAACCCAGGAGGCAGAGATTGCCATGAGCTGATATCGCACCACTGCACTCCAGCCTGGCAACAGAGGGAGATTCTATCTCAAAAAAGAAGAAGAAGAAGAAGGCTGTTGCAGAGATCCAAGCAAAAGATGATGGTGATGATAGCCTGATAGAAGGTAACAGGAGAAGAAACTGGTGAAAATAAATTTAAATAGTTTCCCAAGATATTTAGGAGCCAGAATCAACAGGACTCAGTCATTCTTTGGAGGAAGAAAAAGAAATCAAGAATGAATATGAGATTTCTGTCCTAGACACAGATATGGATGCTGATATCAGTAGGATAAGCGGGAAGAACAATATGTGGGGGAAACGAAGCATGAAATGTTGGTCTTATGGAGGTGCCAGTGGGACATGTCAGTGTCTCTATAGATGTGAGGGGCATACAGTTCTGAAGGTCAGGCGAGGCATCTGGACTACAGACAAGGACTTGGAAGTGATCAGCCTGGAAGTGAACTGGCAACTGGGAGCCAGAAAAGAGGTTGAGATAACCCGGGAAAACTGTGCAGAGTGAGAAAGGAGGGCCTAGAGTAGAACCCTGAGAAACACCAGCATTTAAAGCAAGGGGATAGACAGTCCCCAGAAAACTGTGTCTCAGACACTGAGGAAAGAGAACCCTGCCATCAACCCAAGTTTGGAATTCCAAGACCTCTAGTCAAATGGTAGCAATTCTGAAAATGCCCAGTGGTTCAGCCTAACTGGGCCAGCCTTGGGTGCCAGCAGAATGAGTCAGGCCAGGAAAAGCTAAAGCCGGGAATTCCAGGAGACCGTGGAATTGGAAAGAACTCTGAAATCTAAATGAATAAGAGGTCTGGAAAGATAAATACAATGGAGTACATTAGTCCAAGTAGGAAAGTCTAGGCAAGCCAAACACTGTAAAACAGAGATCAGAGCAAAGCCCCCAGTCCAAAGACATAAATCCAGCCAGGAGGGAAGGCCTGAGAAAATGTGTGTGGTTGTGTGTCTATTGAAATAATTAAATCTCAGTGTAATTAAGTGCTGTGTATGATTTGTATACAACATATCTTCTTTCCTCTAAGACCTCTTATTCTAGGAAAATTCTCTTTTTAGAAATATCTGTTACTGGTGTTGAGTAAGTTCTGATTTGCTAATGGTTAATAATAAGTATCATATTAGAAATGATTTACTTACTTACATTAAGAAAGTAATTTTAATATTCAGCAAAATGACTCCAATCTCCTGTACCTTCTGTAATAAAAGAAAATTTAAGTATCTTTTAAGGCTATTGAGGAATTACTACTAAATTTTGGGGAAAATATTAGAAATATTAGAATAATTTAAAATGTCCAACACAGTCACCTAATTAGATGTGGCCTTTGAGAGTATATGGGGGTATTCATATTAGGCCACCCATGACACTGAAAAGTCAAACCACCAAGTCCTGGTATATCCAACATGTGCTTATGAAATGTCCAGAGTGCTTATGTTTAGGTTATCCAGAGTGATCTGGTTTTAATAAAATTAATAAAATACAAAGCACAAGGAGGTTAGCATATCATATAAGAAAAGATTATTTTATGCATTGAAGCAGAGTTTTAAAGTACAGACATTTTTCAGGCTTAAATTAAAGAAGCTTACCCTTCTCTGATGCCAAAGTAGTCGAAATAACCACAGTTGACTAAATAACCAAAACCAAGTTTATGCAGAAAAAGCATTTCCTAGGAGGGCAGCCCCTCTCTCTGACTAGGCTGGAGAAACCGTCTCCATGCCCAGAGATTCACCGTCCTCCCAGTCAGCTTCCCATCCGAGGCTGAGGTCGGGAATCTCATACTTCTGTGTTGCACACTGCCATCTACTGTGTCTCTGCAGCAAGTGGAGCCTCAGACTTTATGATCCTAGACCTTGATGGTGAGCAGGAAACCAATCAATGAGCATCACTTTCCTTCTTTTCACTTGTGGGAGGTTTTGTGAGTATCAGGAAGAGATGCAAATGAGAGATGCGCACATATGCAGTTCCATCAATGGAGATCCATGAGGAGATGATTTTAGGAATGGGAGGGTAAAATTAAACAAGAAATTTCCTCACTGAGGAAAATCAGTTTATAAAATTTGTAATCAATTTCTTGGCATCGGGAAGAACAGACAAAAAGACATCCTGTTTTTTTTAATGTAATCCCAAAGCATACAACTCTAATTAAGATGACGAAATTATGTATATGTGGAAGAAAAGAAAGCATTCATTCAGATCTGTTTTACTTATAAAATAAATATTTGTATAACATTCCTCTAGTAGGATTCGGCATCAGTTTTTTTAAAGGTCAACAGCCTGCATTTGGTCTATACTCTCCTATTCTCAATCTTTGTACCTAACTTCCTGCCATTTCTCTGCAACAGTAAGACCAAAGGAAAGCAGATTGTGCACTACACTGAACCGTCACACACAGGCTTGTTAGCTGAGCTTTTTAGCAATTGTGATAGATCAGTGGAGAGGGGGAGATTTTCATAGGATTTCATTATGAATTTAATTCACCAAATCACCCATACTACTAACTGAATACTGGGTGGGTTTCAATGTAATAGGTATTTATAAGCTGCACTTAGTACATGGTTGGCACACAGCTAGTATTTAATTCTGGTGACCTCTTGTGAGGCCAGGTTTACTAGGAGAAGGCCGAAAAGCACTATGCATTAACAGAGAGCTTAAAGCTCCCCCAATTCCACATTTGTTCCTAATGTGATAAACATGGGTCTTGTAAAAACTACTCTAAGGAGTATAATAAATTGAGATGATTCCTTGAGCAGGGAAGTAAGCATTCAGTCCCTGGAAAACAAAAGCATCTAAAAAGATGTAGGAGGTCTGGGAGCATAGTGGGGAGAAAGCAAGGGCATTGAAAGAAAAGGAAGAAGGAACTCCCGCTATACTATTTGATTCTAGTTTGTTCTTACCCACTTGTTGCTCAATCTAAAAGCTAAGAAGGATCCATTACAATTTTTTGAATTGACTATGTCAAGGGAAGGGTAGTTTTGTTGTTATTTTTAGTAGCCAGTTTTACTTAAAGACCTTTGCAAGAGTAACTTGCTTTTCAGCCTTCACATCTCTGCAGATCTTTCAGAGGAGGTCGGAATTCCTTTTCAAGGAAAGTTTACGGTTGCAAAGCCATGGCTGTCCCTTAGGTAAGGGAGAACACAGCAAAAATTTTGCATTTCATCTTTTCTAGCAATACATTTCCCCTCCAGACTGATCTGACATTTTAGTACAATCCAGCTCCTGTAGAGTTAGAGGAGGCCTCAGCCCTCTAACTGTGACCACCCACAGCTCTCATTACTCAAGGGACTAAACAAAATCACTGATTTTTCTCCTCCTCAAAGCAAGATGGGTTTGTAGAAGAGGGAAGTGTTTTGTTCTTTCTCATACTTTAAAATATTTATTTATCTCATTTTTCTAAATAGTTTCTAGGATGGGTGAGGCCAAGCAAAATGTGATTTGGGCCCTCATTTTAAACTTCCTCTGCCAGCATCATGCTTATACAAGTTCATCCAGAAATTCTCCAAGCCTCTCTTTTTCCTTCCTTTCTGTATGTGCTTGCCCAGAGAACTCCCCACGTCTCCCACCACCTTGGCCATTATCCCAGGCGAAGCCACTATTGTCTCTAGTCCAATTGCCACAGCAGTCTCCTAAATGGTGGCTCTGTATCCACTCTTTCCCCATTTCAGTCTCAGACCCTTTACTCTCAGCCCCCTGGTTAAAACTCTTTAGTGGCTTCCCCTTGTCCCTGAGATAAAGACTGAAATCCTTACACAAGCCTATAAAGCCAGGTTTTGCTCAGTGTCTGGATGTGTCTCTCTCTTTGGTCTGAGCTCCCACCACACTCTCCCTTTATTCTCCATACAAAATCCTTACTTCAATTCCATGACATGCTACATCCTTCTCCACAGTACCTGAGCACATTCTGATAAAATACTCTCTTGTCCTGGAAGGCACCTCCCTCCCTTCATCAGCTAGTTTATTTCTCCCTATCCTTTGAACATTACTTCTCCTGAAAGTTTTCCCTGAGCACAGACCGAGATATCTTTCTTTGATAAACTATCTCCTGGAACTTCACTTTTTTCCTTTAGAGTAATTATTTTGGTATATAATTACTCTTGTGTTTTTATTTTTATCAAATAACAAATTGTTTAATGTGATTATTGGTTTATAATCTGTCTCCCTTAACAGACTATGAATTACATCAGGGGAAGAGTAGTTTCTACTCAACCTTACATCTTGGGCACCCAGCCATGGTCAGCTTCATGGATGTGTGATCTACGCAGTTACAAAGAAGAGCTTAGAAGGGCTGTATGCCTTGTTTAATGCTCTGCCGTTGCTGTCTTAAAATTCTTAATTTTGGAACAAGGAACTCCATATTTTAATTTTGAACTGAGACCTCCAAATTATGTAATCTATCTTGCAACTAGAATAGAGCTTGACATACTGAAGGTATTCAATAAATATATCTTCAATGAATGATTATCTACAGAATAACTAATACACAGATGACTATGTAGCCAATTTTGCTGCAAACACAAAGTTGTATTCTTCGTGAATTTCATGTACAAAAGGCAGGCCCTTCAAAATATAGCTATCTCTTAGTAACTTATACCTGAAATCGTCATAACACGGTTAAAAGATTTTATTAACAATTAGAGGGAGGCTAAAACTTCTGATCTCCCTAAGAGAAATAGCAAACCTTAAGTTCACTGAGGTATATAGCTCTGTTATTGTGATTTTGTTTAAGACAAAACTCGTGGAGGAAAGAGGAAAAGAATGGTGGCCCAGTCCTGTACTGAGCATTATCAAAAAGCTGAAGGCGCTGACGTCAGACCTCAACTACTTTCTGGTTTTACATGGAACCTACTCTGTCACTTGTCAAGCATGTTCTTCCACTAAATTCCTTGATTAGGTCAATGTCAGACATTAATTTTATTAATTCATATAGTGAAATTTGATTTCCAGGAGGCTTTTCCTAGCTGTGCGATCCAAGACAAATTATTTAACCTCTATGAGACTTAGTTTTCTCATCTGCGCATGAGGGAAAATAGAGCCTAATTTATAGCACTGAAAGGATTAGAGATAATGTGTGTAAGCACCTATCATTCCGGCATGAAGTCACAACTCAAGTCATCACAATATTAATATTAAAAAGAGGCAGAAGTCACCAGTGGGGTTTATGTGTTTACCACCATTTGCTTAACATTTACTCAAGAAAAAGTATTTTTCCTTACTTCATTTACCATTTACTGATTGTACTAACAAAATTTATAAGTTATTTAATAGAATTAACCTCTTGATATTTAACTGAAACTGGCTTTACATTATACAAATAATGTTACTGTTAACCCAAATGGTTTGAAAGTAAGTTAACCCTTTCTCATCCTGTCCAAGTAATCAGATGGACTCAAAGCTCTTTATATTTTAAAAATACATCAAGGATTCCTTTGTATCACTGTAAGTAGTGTGTCCATTAAACCTAGAGTTTATTTCTACTTACGAATGAGTGACTGTGTTACAATCTTCTCATTAACCTGCAGAGATGAGCAAGGAGCTCTGTTGTCCCAGAATTGAATTATTGACCTAGGATATGGCTGGTCCCAGAGGGAATTGATGAGAAAATGATAAAACTGGGCCAGAGATTGAGCAAGTAGTGAGTGGAGGTACAGAAGCTAATTTCTAAGATCATAGCAGTAGAGATGAAGGTATGCTCTTGTATTTTTTCAGTTTGTTACTAAAGAAAAAATAGCAGATATATACATGAGAGAATCTTATTCCTTCTCATTTTTCTCACCATGGTGATTTTTTTTTTTATTGTACTTTAGGTTCTGGGGTACATGTGCAGATCATGCAGGATTGTTGCATAGGTACACACGTGGCAATGTGGTTTGCTGCCTCCATCCGCCTGTCACCTACATCTGGCATTTCTCCCCATGTTATCCTTCCCCGATCTCCCCACCCCCCACACTGTCCCTCCCTTGCCCCTGCCCAACAGACCTGAGTGTGTAATGCTCCCCTCCCTGTGTCGTCATTGTTCATCAACCACCTGTGAATGAGAACATGCAGTGTTTGATTTTCTGTTCTCGTGTCAGTTTGCTGAGAACTATGGTTTCCACATTCATCCATGTCCCTGCAAAGGATACAAACTCATCATTTTTTATGGCTGCATAGTATTCCATGGTGTATATGTGCCACATTTTCCCTGTCCAGTCTATTGTGGATGGGCATTTGGGTTGGTTCCAGTTCTTTTCTATTGTAAACAGTGCCACTGTGAACTTACGTGTCCATGTGTCTTTATAACAGAATGATCTGTAATCCTTTGGGAATACACCCAGCCATGGGATGGCTGGGTCAAATGGAATTTCCATTTCTAGGTCCTTGAGGAAGCACCACACTGTCTTCCACAATGGTTGAACTAGTTTACACTCCCACCAACAGTGAAAAAGTGTTCCTATTTCTCCACATCCTCTCCAGCATCTGTTGTCTCCAGATTTTTTAATAATTGCCATTCTAACTGTCATGAGATGGTATCTCAATGTGGTTTTGATTTGCATTTCTCTAATGACCAGTGATGATGAGCATTTTTTCATATGTTTTTGGCCTCATATATGTCTTCTTTTGAAAAGTGTCTGTTCGTATCCTTCACCCACTTTTGAATGAGTTTGTTTGTTTTCTTGTAAGTCTGTTTTAGTTCTTTGTAGATTCTGGATACCATTTGTCAGATGGGTAGATTGCAAAAATTTTTTCTCATTCTGTTGGTTGCCAGTTCACTCTAATGAATGTTTCTTTTGCTGTACAGAAGCTCTGGAGTTTAATTAGATCCCATTTGTCTATTTTGGCTTTTGTTGCCATTGCTTTTGGTGTTTTAGTCATGAAGTCCTTGCCTATGCCTATGTCCTGAATGGTTTTGCCTAGGTTTTCTTCTAGGGTTTTTAATGGTGATAGGTCTTTTGTTTAAGTCTTTAATCCATCTGGAGTTAATTTTAGTGTAAGGTGTCAGGAAAGGTCCAGTTTCTGCTTTCTGCACACTGCCAGCCAGTTTTCCCAAAACCATTTATTAAGCAGGGACTACTTTCCCCATTGCTTGTTTTTGTCAGGTTTGTCAAAGATTGTATGGCTGTAGATATGTGGCATTGCCTCCCGGGCCTCTGTCCTGTTCCATTGGTCTATATCTCTGTTTTGGTACCAGTACCATGCTGTTTTTATTACCGTAGCCTTGTAGTGTAGTTTGAAATCAGGTAGCATGATGCCTCCAGCTTTGCTCTTTTTGCTTATGATTGTCTTGGCTATGCAGGCTCTCTTTTGGTTCCATATGAAGTTTAAGATGTTTTTTTCCAGTTCTGTGAAGAAGGTCATTAGTAGCTTGATAGGGATAGCTTTGAATCTATAAATTATTTTGGTCTCTATGGCCATTTTCACAATATTGATTCTTCCTAACCATGAGCATGGAATGTTTCTCCATCTGCTTGCGTCCTCTCTTATTTCCTTGAGCAGTGGTTTGTAGTTCTCCTTGAAGAGGTCCTTTACATCCTTTGTTAGTTGTATTCCTAGGTATTTTATTCTCTTTATAGCAATTGTGAATGGGCATTTGCTCATGATTTGGCTCTCTATTAGTCTGTTATTGGTGTATAGAAATGCTTGTGATTTCTGCACATTGATTTTTGTATCCTGAGACTTTGCTGAAGTTGCTTATCAGTTTCAGGAGAGTTTGGGCTGAGATGATTGGGTCTTCTAAATATACAATCATTTCATCTGCAAATAGAAACAATTTGACTTCCTCTTTTCCTAATTGAATACCCTTTATTTTTTTTCTTGCCTAATTGTTCTGGCTAGAACTTCCAATACTATATTGAATAGGAGTGGTGAGAGAGGGCATCCTTGTCTATTTCCAGATTTCAAAGGGAATGCCTCCAGTTTTTGACCATTCAGTGTGATATTGGCTGTGGGTTTGTCATAAATAGCTTTTATTGTTTTGAGATATGTTCCTTTGATACTTAGTTTATTGAGAGTTTTTAGCATAAAGAGTGATGAATTTTGTCAAAGGCCTTCTCTGCATCTATTGAGATAATCATGTGGTTTTTGTCTTTGGTTCTGTTTATGTGGCAAATTACATTTATAGACTTGCATATGTTGAACCAGCCTTGCATCCCTGGAATGAAGAAACCTACTTAATCGTGATAGATAAGCTTTTTGATGTGCTGTTGCAATCGGTTTGCCAGTACTTTATTGAAGATTTTTGCATCTATGTTCATCATGGATATTGGCCTGAAGTTTTCTTTTTTTGTTGAGTCTCTGCCAGGTTTTGGTATCAGGATGATGTTGGTCTCATAAAATGATTTAGGAAGGATTCCTTCTTTTTGGATTGTTTGGAATAGTTTCAGGAATGGTACCAGCTCCTCTTTGTATATCTGGTAGAATTCAGCTGTGAAAGCATCTGGACCTGGACATTTTTTTGGTTGGTAGGCTGTTAATTGCTGCCTCAAATTCAGCCCTTGTTAGTGGTCTATTCAAGGTTTCAACTTCTTCCTGGTTTAGGCTTGGGAGGGTGCAAGTGTCCAGGAAGTTATCCACTTCTTCTAGGTTTACTGGTTTATGTGCATAGAGTTGTTTGTAGTAATCTCTGATGATAGTTTGTATTTCTGTGGAATCAGTGGTGATATCCCCTTTATCATTTTTTATTGCATCTATTTGATTCTTCTCCCTTTTCTTTTTTATTAATCTGGATAGCAGTCTGTGTATTTTGTTGATCTTTTCAAAAAACCTGCTTCCGGATTTATTGATTTTTTGAAGAGTTTTTCGTGTCTCTATCTCCTTCAGTTCTGTTCTGATCTTAGTTATTTCTTGTATTCTGCTAGCTTTTGAGTTGTTTTGATCTTGCTCCTCTAGCTCTTTCAATTTTGATGATAGCGTCTCAATTTTAGATCTTTCTTCACTTCTCATGTAGGCATTTATCACTGTAATTTTCCCTCTAGACACTGCTTTAGATGTGTCCCAGAGATTCTGGTACATTGTGTCTTCGTTCTTGTTGGTTTCAAAGAACATCTTTATTTCTGCCTTGATTTCATTGTTTATCCAGTTGACATTCAGGAGCCAGTTATTCAGTTTCCATGAAGCTGTGTGGTTCTGAGTTAGTTTCTTAATCCTGAGTTCTAATTTAATTGCCCTGTGGTCTGGGAGACTGTTATGATTTCTGTTCTTTTGCATTTGCTGAAGAGTGACTTACTTCCAATTATCTGGTCAATTTTAGAGTAGGTGCAATGTGGTGCTGAGAAGAATGTGTATTCTGTGAACTTGGGGTGGAGATTTCTGTAGATGTCTATTAGGTCCGCTTGGTCCAGATCTGAGTTCAAGTCCTGGATATCCTTGTTAATTTTCTGTCTCGTTGATCTGTCTAATATTGACAGTGGAGTGTTAAAAGTCTCCCACTATTATTGTGTGGGATTCTAAGTCTCTTTGTAGGTCATTAAGAACTTGCTTTATGTATCTGGGTGGTATTGGATGCTTATATATTTAGGATCATTAGCTCTTCTTGATGCGTTGATCCTTTTACCATTATGTAATGCTCTTCTTTGTCTCTTTTGATCTTTGTTGGTTTAAAGTCCATTTTATTAGAAACTAGGATTGCATCTCCTGCTTTATTTTTGCTCTCCATATGCTTGAGAAATCTTCCTCCATCCCTTTATTTTGAGCCTATGTGTGTCCTTGCACATGAGATGGGTTTCCTGGATACAGCACACTGATGGGTCTTGACTTTTTGTACAGTTTGCCAGTCTGTGTCTTTTGATTGGGGCATTTAGCCCATTTACATTTAAGGTTAATATTGTTATGTGTGTATTTGATCCTGCCATTTTGATGCTAGCTGGTTGTTTTACCTGTTAGTTGATGCAATTTCTTCATGGTGTCGATGCTCTTTACCATTTGGTA
>CAUYLG010033437.1:0-22563 GCA_963573385.1 Cacajao melanocephalus | reverse complement strand
GGTTCCTGCTTTCCCATAGCTCGACTCTTTCCAACGAGGTCTGTGTCCTGGGTTCAAACTCACCATATGGTGAGACCCAACTTACAAGGGGTCTCACATGGGAGCATTCCCCACAGTTGTATCCAAGAGGTTGATGTGATTAGGAAAGTTATATTGAAAGAAACAAGGGAAAGGAGAAAAAAGTCATTTGAATGGGAGTAAAGTCCTGGTAAGGAGTTGATCAGGATGTATAACGGGAGTTTTGTATGGGTACCAATGCAGGTCTGTAACAAGGTTGGTTAGGAAGCGATGAAAGTTTGGGAGAGAAAGTGACATAAGTGATTTATGTGTATTTCTCTTCCTTTTCCTCTGGGATTTGGGTGAGGTGAAGGGAAGTGTATCCTGTGGAGACACAAGAGCACAATAGAAGGCTGAGGGGTTTTAGATTTGGTTGTTTGGGTATGTGGTGAAGGGAAGTCTGTTTTTTTTCTTCCATTTTAGTTTTTATTAATAAAATAGAAATGTAAACTCAAGACAACTGCTTTATTCTTTATTTTTGCGTCTAATCTGACCATATATTGGAGTAGCAATTCTTTATAAGAGGACTTAGGTGAGAACTGTCAATATGTCAGTTCCATCAAAAACTGTAGGTTGGAATATCTTAAAAAGAGCAAATTAAATATCAGAAAGCACAGAAATCTCTCCCCCAAACAAGAGGGGCTTCCTTTAATAGTCTTTAATATAGCTCATTTGCAATTATATGAAAATCCATCAAGATCAATCATGTTGCACAATCCCTAGAGGATAAAACTGAGGGAACTCATGGATAATTTTCACAGCTTCATTGTAAAGTCCAAGATCAAAAGGCTGATTATCTTCTTTAAACTGGACATAAGATGCACACATGATGGTGGCCTTGTGGTTACTTTTCCAACCACTTCCATAATTCCAGAGATTTCTCCATCAAGGGGTTCCATCAACTCGATGGTTCCACTTTTTCCTTCTCCATCTGAAAGAATAAATATTTTTCCAGTAGGATGAATCTTTTCCAGCCTCTCTACGAAGCAGACAGGCTTGTTGATGAACTGAGCTAGCATGCTGGCATGGACGCACGACCTGGGTAACTCCATCATGTCCACCATGATTATGGTCCAAGACTGTGGTGTGAGAAAACCCACAGATGACTGAAACTCGGGAAGTGTGTTTTCTTGAGAGAAGTATAATGAAACCAGTTGGGGAATCCCTGGAATTCTGCTCCCATGGGTGTAGTAAGGATGATCTGGTAAGGTCCCTTCTATTTAGGAGTGAGCGGGGTTAAGACTGGGATCTTTTACCAGAACCCAGTCTTCTGGCTGTAGGAAGGGATTAGAGGAGTCAGCGACGGGTTGTGGCAGGTATTTGTCAACATATTTCCAAAATGAAACAGTGGATGGTATATAGAAGAGGGGAAATAAGAGGAGTTGGGTGAGGTGGGCCTGACCCTGAAGTGGAACAAAAAGGGGCAAGTAGTCTCCTATATGTGAGTTCAAAGGGGCTGAGCATCAAAGGTTTATGTGGGAGCACCTGGATTTTTAGAAGGGCCAAAGGTAAAAGTGTAACCCAGTCTTTTTGTTGTTGTTGTTTTTTAAGAGATGGAGTTTCACTCTTGTTGCCCAGGCTGGAGTGCAATGGTACGATCTTGGCTCACTGAAACTTCCGCCTCCCAGGTTCAATTCTCCCCCCTCAGCCTCCTGAGTAGCTGGGATTACAGGTGCCCACCACCATGCCCAGCTAATTTTTTGTATTTTTATTTTTTAATTTATTTGTATTTTTATTTTTTTGAGAAGGAGTTTCACTCTTGTTGCCCAGGCTGGAGTGCAGTGGCACAATTTCGGCCCACTGCAACCTCTGCCTCCTGGGTTCCAGCGATTCTCCTGCCTCAGCCTCCGGAGTAGCTGGGATTGCAGGCATGTGCCACCACGCCCAGCTAATTTTGTATTTTTATTTATTTATTTATTTGAGATGGAGTTTTGCTGTTGTTGCCCAGGCTGGAGTACAATAGCACGATCTTGGCTCATTGCAACCTCTGCCTCCCAAGTTCAAGCGATTCTCTTGCCTCAGCCTCCTGAGTACCTGAGATTACAGGCATGCACCACCATACCTGGCTAATTTTGTATTTTTAGTAGAGATGGGGTTTCTCCATGTTGGTCAGGCTGGTCTCAAACTCCCGACCTGAGGTGATCTGCCTGCTTCGGCCTCCCAAAGTGCTGGGATTATAGATGTGAGCCACTGTGCCCAGCTAACTTTGTATTTTCAGTAGAGACAGGTTTCTCCATGTTGGTCAGCCTGGTCTTGAACTCCTGATCTCAGGTGATCTGCCTGCCTTGACCTCCCAAAATGTTGAGATTACAGGTGTCAGCCACTGTGCGAGGAATTTTTTGTATTTTTTTTTTTTTGAGGCAGAGTCTTGCTCTGTCGCCAAGTGCCTGGCTGGAGTGCAGTGGTGCGATCTCGGCTCACTGCCACCTCCGCCTCCTGGGTTCAAGCAATTCTGCCTCAGCCTCCTGAATAGCTGGGGCCACAGGCATGTGCCACCACGCCCAGCTAATTTTTGTATTTTTAGTAGAGATGGGGTTTCACCATGTTGGCCAGGATGGTCTTGATCTCTTGACCTCGTGATCCGCCCACCTCGGCCTCCCAAAGTGCTGGGATTACAGGCATGAGCCACCGCGCCCGGCCCATTTTTTGTATTTTTAGTAGAGACAGGGTTTCATCATCTTGGCCAGGCTGGTCTCAAACTACTGACCTCAGGTAATCCACCTGCCTCGGCCTCCCAGAGTGTTGGGATTACAGGCGTGAGCCACTACGTCTGGCTGTAACCTAATCTTTACGTGTTTGCAGTGAGTACTTGGTGAGGGTGTTTTTTTAGAATGCCATTCATTTTTTTTCAACTTTTTCTGAAGATTGAGGTTGATATGGGATGTGTAGCTTCCAGGTGATTTGTAGGACTTGTGCAAGTTTTTGAGTAATTTGAGAAATGCATTCAGGACTATTATCAGATTGAAAAGAAAGAGGCACACAGAACCTGGGGATGATTTCTACTTTTGGAGGTGACAGTAGAAGCTGGTTTGTTGGTTGTGGGAAAAGCCTCAACCCATCCCGAAAAGGTATCAACTAGAACTAAAAGAAGTCAAGGCCAGGCACGTGGCTCACACCTGTAATTCCAGCACTTTGGGAGGCTGAGGTAGGTGGATCACCTGAAGTCAGGAGTTCAAGACCAGCCTGACCAACATGGTGAAACCCTGTCTCTACTGAAAAATACAAAACTTAGCTGACCATGGTGGCAGGTGCCTGTAATCCCAGCTACTTGGGAGGCTGAGGCAGGAGAATCGCTTGAACCCAGAAGGTGGAGGTTGCAGTGAGCTGAGATTGTGCTATTGCACTCCAGCCTGGGTGACAGAGCAAGACTCCATCTCAGAAAGAAAAAAAAAAAAAGAAATCAAACCTTTTTTACTGGGGGGATATGGGTAAAATCAATTTATCAGTCCTGTCCTGGAAGGTGTCCTCTGGCTTGATGGGTTGGGAAAGGAGGGGGTCTAGTGTTGGAGTTGGGGGAAGCTTTCTGGCAAATAGAGCGTTGATGGGAAATGGCTTTTAACTGTTCCTTTATATCTGGGGTTATGGGTATATGGAAACTTAAGAAATGTTGTAGAGGGCAATGGCTAGTGAGGAAGAGGTTGTGAATATCCCACAAAAGAGTTGGTTTTTCAGGGTCAGGCAGGACTAATTTGTTTTGTATGAGCCAGTATGGGAGTTTGAATTGTGCCCCCGCCATGATAAGTTGTTGTATTTGGTGTTCTGGATAAAAGGAAGGGATATGTTGTATGAGGGGAAATAGGGATTGGGAAATTGGGTGATTAGTTGAGGCATGGTTTGCCCAGTAGGCAGTCTCACAATTGCCTAAAGAAATGTAACTTTTATCTGATTGATGTCTTTGCAATGGATAACTAAAACCTTTCCTGGAAGTAAAGCTGCCTTTAGTAGATGATGGATTGGTTTTCTACTAATGATAGTAGTTTGCTTCGCTGTGAGATAGCTCTGCTTGCTCCAAATTTGGACATTGGCATGGGTGATGTTATAGGCATATTTAGAATTTGTGTATATATTAACTTGTGTGATTTTTGCTAGGGTTAGTGCTCTTATTAGGGTAACTAATTCTGCTTATTTGCAAGATGTGCCCAAAGGCACAGGGGCAACCTCTACAATTCTTCTAGGTGGGAGAGAGTGAGTATCATCATGATATCCCTCAGTAATGGCATATTCTGCTTGGAGGGGAGGGTTTTTTGATGAGCTGCCATCTATAAACCAATCTGGGGCTCCCTTTATGTGAGTGGAAGTAAGGCAGGAGAATCGCTTGAACCTAGGAGGTGGAGGTTGCAATGAGCTGAGATCGTGCCATTGCACTCTAGCCTGGGCAACAAGAGTGAAACTCTGACTCAAAACAAACAAGCAAAAAAAACAAGACCCAACATATTGCTGCCTACAAAAGACTCACCTCACCATTAAAGACAAACATAAGCAAAGTTAAAGGATGGAAAAAGATATTCTACGCAAACAGAAACCAAAAGTAAGCAGGAGTGGCCACACGTCTATCAGATAAAATAGACCTTAAGTCAAAAACTGTAAAAAGAGATAAGTTACTGTGTATGACAAAGGGATCAATTTAACAGGAGGATATAAAAATTATTAAGTGTATATGTGCCCAACACCAGAGCACCCAAGTATGTAAAACAAACATTACTAGAGCTAAAGAGAGAGATAAACTGCATACAATAATAGTGGGGGACTCCAACACCCACCCTCAACAATGGACAGATCATTGAACTAGAAAATCAACAAAGAAACATCAGACTTTAGCTACGCCATAGACCAAATGACTTAACAGACATTTATAGAACATTCCATCCAACAGCTGCAGAATACACATTCTTCTCAACTGAACATTATCTAGAATAGACCATATATTAGGCCACTAAATGAATCTCAGCAAATTTAAGAAGATAGAGATCATAGCAAGTATCTTTTTAGACCACAACATGGTATAAAATCAACAATAAGAAAAATTTCAGAAATCTTACACAAATGTGGAAAGTAAACAAGATGATCCTGAATGACCAATTGGTCAATGAAGAAATTAAAGTGGATTTTTTTTTTCTTTTGAGACAGAGTGTCTCTCTGTTGTTCAGGCTGGAGTGCAATGGTGTGGTCTTGGCTCACAGCAACCTCCACCTCTTGGGTTCAAGTGATTCTCCTGCCTCAGCCTCCCGAGTAACTGGGACTACAGGTGTGTGCCACCAAGCTCACCTAATTTTTTGTATTTTTAGTAGAGACAAGGTTTCACTGTGTTAGCCAGGATGGTCTTGAGCTCCTGACCTCGTAATCTGTCCGCTTTGGCCTCCCAAAGTGCTGGAGTTACAGGTGTGAGCCACCCTGCCCTTCCTTCCTTCCCCTCTCCTTTCCTTTCTTTCTTCTTTTTCTTTCTTTCTCTTTCTTTCTTTTTCTTTCCTTTCTTTCTCTTTTTCTCCTTCCTTCCTTCCTTCTTTCCTTCCCCTCTCTCTTTCTTTCTTGCTTTCCTCTCTCTTTTTCTTTTTCATTTTCTTGTTTCACTCTATCACCTAGGCTGCAGTGAAGTGCTGTGATGATAGCTTGCTGCAGCTTGTAGCTCCTTCACTCCAGCAATCTGCCCGCCTCAGCCTCCTAAGTAGTTGCGACTACAGGCATGTGTCACCATGCCTGGCTAAAAAAGAAGAAATATTTCTTTCTCTCTGTCTCTCTCTCTCTCTTTTTTTAAGACAGAGTCTTGCTTTGTCACCCAGGCTGAAGTGCAATGACACAATCTCGGCAACCTTCACCTCCTAGACTTCAGTAATTCTCATGCCTCAGCTCCCTGAGTAGCTGGGATACAGGCATGTGCCACCACACCTGGCTAATATTTTGTATTTTTAGTGGAGATGGAGTTTCACTATGTTGACCAGGCTGGTCTTGAACTCCTGGCCTCAAGAGATCTACCCTCTGGCCAGGCATGGTGGCTCACACCTGTAATCCCAGCACTCTGGGAGGCCAAGGCAGGTGGATCAGGAGGTCAGGAGATGGCCAACTATCCTGGCCAACATGGTGAGACCCATCTCTATTAAAAATAAAAAATTTAGCCAGGTGTGGTGGTGCATGTCTGTAGTCCCAGCTACTCGGGAGGCTGAGGCAGGAGAATCACTTGAACCCAGGAGGCAGAGGTTGCAGTGAGCCAAGATCATGTCACTGCACTCCAGCCTGGTGACAGAGCAAGACTCCATCTCAGAAAAAAAAAAAAAAAAAAATAGAGAAGGAGAGAGAGATCTACCCTCCTTGGCCTCCCAAAGAGCCGTGATTGCAGGTGTGAGTCACCATGCCTGGCCAAGAAGAACTATTTCTAATAAACTACCTAACCATGCACCTCAAAAAACTAGAAAAACAACAACAAAAAACTAAACCTAAAACTGATAGAAGGGAGGAAATAATAAAGCTCAGAGCAGAAAGAAAAACATAGAGACTAAAAAAAGTTTCAAAAGGTCAGTGAAATCAAGAGTTGCTTTTTTGAAAATAATCCACAAACCTTTAGCTAGACTAACAAGCAAAAAAGAGAAAAGACCCAAATAAATAAAATGACAGATGAAAAAGAAAACACTGCAACTGATATCACAGGAATACAAAGGAACATAAGAGACTACCATGAACAACTATATGCCAACAAACTTGAGAAGATTAAATTCCTAGACAAATACAACCTGCCAAGGTTATATGAGGAAGAAATAGAAAATCTGAACAGACCAATAACGAGTGAGGAAATTGAAACTGTAATTAAAAAGTCTTCCATCAAAAAAACTCCAAAGCTGGATACGGTGGCTCATGCCTGTAATCCCAGCACTTTGCGAGGCTAAGGTGGGTGGATCACCTGAGGTCAGGAGTTTGACACCAGCCTGGTCAACATAGTGAAGCCCCATCTCTACTAAAAATACAAAAATTAGCCAGACTTGGTGACACACACTTCTAATCCCAGCTACTTGGGAGGCTGAGGAAGAAGAATTGCTTGAACCCAGGAAGTGGAGGTTGCTGTGAGCTGAGATTGCACCACTGCACTCCAGCCTGTGTGACAGGAGCAAGACTCTATCTAAAAAAAAAAAAAAAAAAAAAATTCCAAAACAGAACACATCTTGGACCTAGTGGCTTCATTGTTGAATTCTTTTTTTTTTTTTGAGATGGAGTTTCACTCTTGTTGCCCAGGCTGGAGTGCAATGGCACGATCTTGGCTCACTGCAACCTCCACCTCCCAGGTTCAAGCAATTAGCGTGGCTAATTTGGTATTTTATTTAGAGATGTGGTTTCCCTATGTTGGTCAGACTGGTCTTGAACTCCTGAACTCAGGTGATCCGCTCGTCTCAGCCTCCCAAAATGCTGGGATTACAGGCATGAGCCACTGTGCCCAGTCTTCACTGCTGAATTCTACAAAACATTTAAAGAAGAACTAATATCAATTTTCCTCAAACCATTCCTTAAAATTGAAAAGAAAGGAATACTTCCAAACTCATTTTAAGATGCCAGCATTTCCTTGATTCCAAACTATACAAAGACAAAACAACAACAACCAAACTACAAAATTTTATAGTTTTATATTTGACATTTAGATTTAGGCTCCATTTTGAGCTAATATATGTGTGAGGTGAGAGGTTTAGTTCAATATGTGTATACATATATATTACATTTGCATATGTGTTGGGAAAAACAGCAAAGGAGGAAGGAGTTACAGAGTACCTACATAAATTGGTTATGAGTAACACATACACAAAGAATAACAAACTGTGGAAAGCTGCAGCAGGCCTCTGAGGAGGAAGGCTTCTCCATGCCTCATGTTCTGGTGCAGGGTGAATTGGGCCATGTTACCATAAACATTGTGCTCAAGGACATAAAACCCCTTTGTAGCACTATGATGTAGCCAGACTTGTAGGCTCCTTGTAAGGCCTGCATTCCATTAGCTGTACATAGGTAATAAGCTAAAGATAACCACATGTTCTTGTTTTGTGAAACTCCCAAACCACCACTATTATCAATCCTTAGGATGACGCACCAGTTCCAGCTCACTGATTCGGTTCTGGCTCACTGATTCATCCACCATCACTCCACCCCTACCCTATAGATCATAGTGATTGTAATCAATAAATAGGGTGGATGATGAGAGCTCGGGGCCTTCACTGCTTCCTCTAGAGTAATAAAGTGATGGCCCCCTGGTCCCACTGTCTCTCTTAGTTTGTCTTTTTCTCATTCTTTTGTCTCCACCGAACTCGGGGTACCCACGGGTGATGTAGGGCTGGCTCCCTACATTCTGATGCCCAATGTGGGGCTCATGGATTCCCTACGTTCTGGCACCCAATGTGTGGGACTCATGGATCCCTACACATACGGATTTCCAATCATTCAAACACCATATGTTGAAAAAAAAAGACTTCTGTCTCTTCACTGAATTTCCCTTTTACCTTTATCAAAAATCAATTGGCCATATTTGCCTGCATTTCTCCTTGACTGTCTACTCTGTTACGTGAATCTGTGTGTCTCTCTCTTTGCAAATACCACAATTTCTTCTTCTTCTTCCTCTTCCTCTTCTTTTTTTCTTTTTTTTGGGACAGAGTTTCACTCTGTTGCTCAGGCTGGAGTGCTGTGGTGTGATCTTGGCTCATTGCAACCTCTGTCTCCCAGGTTCAAGCAATTCTTGTGTCTCAGCCTCCTGAGTAGCTGGGACTACAGGTGTCTGCCACCACACCTGGATAGTTTTTGCATTTTTAGTAGAGATGGGGTTTTGCCATGTTTGCCAGGCTGGCCTCAAACTCCTGGCCTCAAATGATCCTCCCATCTTGGCCTCTCAAAGTGCTGGGATTACAGGCATGAGTCACCACACCTGGCCAACACAATTTCTTGATTACGGTAGTTATACAATAAGTCTTAAAAATTTTAGACTGAGTGCTGTGGTTCATGCCTGTAATCCCAACACTTTGTGAGGCCATGGAGGGAGGATCAATTGAGGCCATGAGTTCAAAACCAGCCTGAGCAAAATAGCGAGACCCTGTCTCTACATTAAAACATTTTTTAAAATTTTTCCATAGGTTATCGGGGTACAGGTGGTGTTTACATAAGTTTTGTAGTGATGATTTGTGAGATTTTGGTGCACCCATCACCTAGGTAGTATACACTACACCCTATTTGTAGTCTTTTATCCCTCACCCCCACTCACAATCTTCCCCCAGGTCCCCTCTACAAAATTAAAAAAAAAATTAGTTAGGCATGGTGGTGCATGCCTATAGTTCCAGTTACTTGGGAGGCTGCGGCAGAAGGATCACTTGAGCACACAAGTTAGAGGTTGCAGTGAGCTGTGATCACACCACTGCACTTCAGCCTGGGCAACAGAAGGAGACCTTGAGTTTTATTTTTGCTTAAATAAGAATATTTAGGCTGGGTACGGTGGCTCACACCTGTAATCCCAGAACTTTGAGAGGCCAATGTAGACAGATCACTTGAGGTCAGGAGTTCAAGACCAACTTGGTCATCATGGTGAAACCCCATCTCTACTAAAAATACAAAAATTAGTCAGGCATGGTGGCAACGCCTGTAATCCCAGCTACTTGGGATGCTGAGGCAGGAGAATCACTTGAACCCGGGAGGCAGAGGTTGCAGTAAACTGAGATTGCACCATTACATTCCAGCCTGGGTGACAGAGTGAGACCCTGTTTATAAATAAATAAATACAAATATTTAAAGACTTTGATCTGTTTTAAAATTGTTTTGGCTATTTTAGTTCTCTTGCTTTTCCATAAAATTTTAGAATTAGCTTGTCTGTATTTACAAAAGTACTGCTGAGATTTTTTTGAGATGGGGTTTGCTATGTTGCCCAGACTGGCCTTGAACCCCTGGACTCAAGTGATCCTCCTACCTTAGCTTCCTCAGTACTTGGAACTACAGGTGCAACAGGTGCAATTACCACTTTTGCTGAGATTTTGAGATTTTGATTGTGTGAATTTTTTTTTTTTTTTTTTTTTTTAATAGATAGGGTTTCACCATCTTGGCCAGGCTGGTCTTGAACTCCTGACCTGGTGAACTACCCATCTCAGCCTCCCAAAGTGCTGGGATTACAGGCGTGAGCCACTGCACCCAGCCATTGTGTGAAATATATAGATCAATTTGGGAAGCATCTGTGTCTTTTCTACATTAAGTCTTTTAATCATGAACACCTATAGTAAAAGGCTGAATGCTTTTCCCCTAATGTCAACAAGCCAAGATTGTCTACTCTCACTACTTATTCAACATTGTACTGCAAATCCTAGCCAAGATAAAAGGCATACAGGTTGGAAAGAAATAAATACAACTTTTCTTTCTTTTTTTTTTTTGAGTTGGAGTCTAGCTGTGTTGCTCAGGCTGGAGTGCAGTGGTGCAGTCTCAGCTCACTAATTTAAATTAAAAGAAGAATTTAAATCTTCTTTTAATTTCTTTCATTATTGTTTTCAGCATACAACACAGAACATGTTTTATTAGATTTATATCTAAGTATTTCATATTTTGAGACATTGTAAATGCTATTTAAAAATTTTTATTTTTGGCCAGGCACAGTGGCTCACACCTGTAATCCCAGCACTTTGGGAGGCCGAGGCAGGTGGATCACCTGAGGTCAGGAGTTCCAGACCACAATGGCCAACGTGGTGAAATTGCGTCTCTTCTAAAAATACAAAAACTAGCCAGGCATGGTGGTGGGTGCCTGTAATCCCAGCTACTTGGGAGACTGAGGCAGGAGAATTGCTTGAACTCAGGAGGCGGAGGTTGCAGTGAGCTGAGATTGGGCCACTGCACTCCAGCCTGGGTGACAAGAGAGAGACTCCATCTCAAAAATTTAAAAAAATATATTCTAATTGTTCATTGCTAGTATATAAAAAATACAATTGGTTTTTGTGTGTTGACCTTGCAACCTTACTAAAGACATTTATTAGTTGTAGGAATTTTTTAAATAGGTTCCTTGGGATTATGTGTATATAAAATCATGTTATGTGGGAGTCTCTGTGAGCCTATTCTGGTTTGGGAGGCTGCTTGATTTGAAAAAATAAATAAATAAATAAGGAAAGAAAAGTTGTGGCCAGGTGTGGTGGCTCACACCTGTAATCCCAGCACTTTGGGAGGCCCAGGTGGGTGGATCACAAGATCAGGAATTCAAGACCAGCCTGGCCAACATGGTGAAACCTCATCTCTACTAAAAATACAAAAAATTAGTTGGGCGTGGTGACAGGTGCCTGTAATCACAGCTATTTGGGAGGCTGAGGCAGGAGAATCGCTTGAACCTGGGAGGTGGAGGTTGCAGTGAGCCGAGACTGCGCCACTGCACTCCAGCCTGGGCAACAGAGCGAGACTCCATTTAAAAAAAAAAAAGAAAAAGAAAAGTTGTATTTTTTTCTTTCCAATCTGTATGCCTTTTATCTTGGCTAGGACTTGTAGTACAATGTTGAATTGAAGTGGTGAGAGTAGACAACCTTGGCATATTGACATTAGGGAAAAGCATTCAGCCTTTTGCCACTAGGAATCATGTTAGCTACAGGTTTTGGCAGATGCCCATTATCAGGCTGAGGAGGTTCTTCTCTACTCTACTATTCTGAGAGTTATTTTGCTTTTTAAAAATTATGAATGGACATTGAATTTTGTCAAATACCTTTTTTTGGTATATAAACTATTTATTAACAGATAAGACCTACAGACTTATTTCTTTGTGGACACACCCACGGTGCAGCCATGGTGGCCAGTGGTCTTGGTGTGCTGGGCTTGGACACGAAGGCCCCAGAAGTGGCGCAGCCCTCTATGGGCCCGAATCTTCTTCAGTCTCTCCAGGTCTTCACAGAGATTGTTGTCCAGACCATTGGCTACGACCTGGCTATATTTTCCATCCTTTATATCCTTCTGTCTGTTCAAGAACCAGTCTGGGATCTTGTACTGGTGTGGATTGTGTATAATGGTGATCACATGTTCTACCTCATCTTCTTGGTGAAGTCAGCATCTGCTTTCCTCAACACCACATGAGCGTACCGTTGGCCCATACCCTTAATGGTAGTGATGGCAAAGGCTATTTTCCGCTGCCCATCGATGTTGGTGTTGAGTACTTACAAAATATGCTGGAACTTTTCAGGGATCACTAGAGACATGGCGGCAGCACAAGCGGTGGCGTGTAGGCCTCTTGTGGAAGAGACTGTCAAATACCTTTCTGCATCACCTGTGGAAATGGATATGATCATGTGGTTTGTCTTTAGATTATTAATATGTGATTATGCTGATTGATTTTCAAATATTGAACCAGGTCAGGCACGGTGGCTCACATGTATAATCCCGAGGCCGATGTGGGAGGATGGTTTGAGTACAGGAGTTAAAAGGTGCAGTGAGCTAGCTATGATCGCACCACTTCACTCCAGTCTGGGTGACAGACTGAGATCCTCTCTCTTTAAAAAAAAAAATTACAACAATCTTGCATGTTCTTCACATGTACCCCAAAACCTAAAAGGCAATAAAAAAAAAAGAAAAAAAAAGGCCACACAAGAAAAAAAAAATTTTTTAATGTGTGTATATATATATACACACACATTTATATATAAATATATAATTAAAATATTATTTATTTTAATTGTTATATAAATTATATAAAATTATATAAAACCAGACTTCCTGGAGGAAACTTCACTTGGTCCAAGTGGGGTTTGGTAACACTTGGTGTGTTATTCTCTTTATATATTCTATTTAATAATATTTTAAAGCTTTACTAATATTATTAGTAAATCTTACATTTTTGTGGAGGATTTTTGTGTCTATACTGATGACAGACATTGACTTGTAGTTTCTTTTCTTTGTGTTGCTTCAGAATCAGGATAATTCTGGCTACATAAAATGAGATGAGAACGGTTTCCTTTTCTTCTATCTTCTGGAGGCTACTGTGAAGATTTAGTGTCATTTTTTTTCTTTAAATATTTGTTAAGATTTACCACTGAAATCATCTGGGCCTGGAAATTTCTATTTTAGAAAATTTTAAACTATGAATTCAATTTATTTAATTTGTATAGGACAAGTTATCTAATTTATCTTGAATGGGTTTTGCTAGTTTTTGTTTTCTGAGCTCTTGGTCCATTTCACCTAAATTATTGAATTTTTTTTTTTTACTGTGAATGTATATTTTATTTTGTCATTTTGTTTACAATTGACACTCTGAGAATTCAAAATTAACATCCTTGACTGTGAGCTTCTTACAGACACCAGAAAAAGTTTCAGCCTTGTGTTCCACATTGTTCTGCTGTGCTTTGTCCAGATGAACCTTTATGAGCTGCCTGCCATCCAGTTCATGCGGATTCTCTTGCCCACAATTTCCCTTGGGAAGACCAAGTCCTCAAGGATTGCATTGTGCACAGCTGTCAGAGTATGGCTCCTGGGACGCTTTTGCTTATTTTTTGTACGGCTTTTTCAAGTTGGCTTAGGCAGAATTCTCCTCTGAGTGATAAAGACAACATGCTTTCCACTGAGCATTTTCTCCAATTCCCATACTAGCCAGACTTGGATTTTCTGGAAATATTTCAGTTGAGGTACAGGAACAAAGATTATGATAGTCTTCCGACCACCACCAACTTCAATTTCCTTGGCTGCTGTAATATTCAGCTCCCTGAGCTGGGCCTTGAGGTCTGAGTTCATCTCCAGCTCCAGAAGAGCCTGGGAAATGCCGGACTCGAACTCGTCTGGCTTCTGGCCATTAGGCTTCACAGTCTTGGCACTTGAACTGAATATGGCTTTCTCCTTGCTGAGCTCCAGCTTAGGAGGAGTAATTATTGAATTTTTATGTGTAGAGTTGTTTTTGGTATTTTTGTCCTTTTAATGTTTGTATGCCCTGTAGCAATATCCCCTCTTTTATTTCTGGTATTAATAAGTTGTGGCTACTCTAATTTTTCTTTATCAGTCTTGCTGGAGGTTTATTCATCTTATTAATCTTTCCAAAGAGGCAAGTTTTGGTTTTATCAGTTTTCCCTATTTCAATTTCATTGATTTCTGCTCTTTATTTCCTTCCTTCTGCTTGCTTTGGGTTTATTTTCCTTTTCTTTTTCTAATTTCTTAAGATGTAAGCTTAGATTATTCATTTGAGATCATTCTTCTTTTCAAATATAATGACTTAATGCTGTAAATTTCCCTTTAAATATAGTTGACTCTTGGCCAACCACCCTGCACAGTCGAAAATCTATGGGCAACTTTTGAATCCCGCAAAAGCTTAATTACTAATAGCCTGCCGTTGACCACAAGCCTTACCAATAACAAAAATGCCAATTAAGTATATTTTGTATGTGTATTATATACTGTATTCTCACAATAACGTAAGCTAGAGAAAAGAAGACGTTATTAAGAAAATAAAAAGGAAGGGAAAATATATTATTCATTATGTGTAAGTGGATCATAAAGGTCATTTTTTTTTTTTTTGGTGCCAAAAGCCGGGAATGAACCAGTCATAAATGGCTTCATCCTCATTGTCTTCAGGCAGAGCAGGCTGAGGAGGAGGAGGAAGGGAAGGGGATGGTCTAGCTATCTCAAGGGTGGCAGGAGGAAAAAAACCCACTTATAAAAATGGATCCATGGGTGCGAAGGTCAGGGACAAGATGGTGCTGCCAGTGCAGGTCTCTCCACTCATCTAGCTCTGCTGCTACTCCTTGTTCCTCGGCATGGCCTATGGAGCCATACGCTACAGTTATCTAAAACCTCGGGCAGAAGAGGAGAGGAGGATAACGGCAGAGGACAAGCAGCAGCAGGATGAACTGAAACGGATTGCCAAAGAATTGGCAGAGGCCCAAGCGGACAGCATATTAAAGTGAGTGACCTTCTGAGCCTCTCTTTGGAGCAGCAGCGGATGAATAAAGCTTCCTGTGTTGTGCGATTAAAAAAAAAAAAAATGGATCCATGCAGTTCAAACTCATGCTGTTGAAGGGTCAACTGTACTGCTTTAGGTATATCTCACAAATTTCGATAAATTGTATTTTTTTGTTCTATTAAAATATTCTAATTTTACTTGAGTCTTCATTTATCCATGGTCAGTGTGTTGTTTAGAAGTTTTAGAAATATGTTGTTTAATTTCCATGTGTTTGGAGATTTCCTGTTATCTTTCTGTTATCAATTTCTAATTTAACTTCTTTATGACCAGAAAAAATGTTTGTTATCTTAATTATTTTAAATTTGTTATGGTTTATTTTATAACCCAGGATATTGTCTATTTTGGTAAATGTTCCTCATGTACTTGAAAGAATGTATGTTCTACTGTTGCTGGGTGGAGTGTCCTATAAATGTAAATTAGATCCAATTGTTTGATGATGTTATTCAGTTTTTCTATTTCCTAGCTCATTTTCTGTCTACTATTTCTATCAACTACTTTTAGAGGAGCGTTGAAGTTTCCAACTATAATTGTGGATTTGTCTATTTCTCCTTTCAATTGTTTTTTCTTTTTGAGACAGGAGCTCGCCGTGTTGCCCAGGATGGTCTTGACCTCCTGGGCTCAGGCAATCCTCCTGCCTCAGCCTCCCAAAGTGCTGGGATTACAGGTGCAAGTCACCGTGCCCAGCCAGTTCTGTTTTTCCTTCACGTTTTTGAAGTTCAGTTAGTTGTTAGGTGCATATATATTTAGGATTATTATGTCTTCTTGGTAAATTGACCCTTTTATTATTATGTAAGGCCCCCTTTTATCTCTGGTAATTTTCTTTGCTCTGAAATTCTACTTTGTTTGGTATTACTGTAATTACTCCTGTTATATTTTGGTTAATGTTTGCATGGTATATCTTTCTTGTTTGTTTGTTTCTGTTTGAGATGGAATCTTACTCTGTCTCCCAGGCTGGAGTGTGGTGGTGTGATCTCGGCTCACTGCAACCTCCGCCTCCCAGGTTCAAGCGATTCTCCTGCCTCAGCCTCCGAGCAGCTGGGATTACAGGCGCGTGCCACCATGCCCTGCTAATATTTAGTAGAGACGGGGTTTCACCATGTTGGTCAGGCTGGTCTCAAATTCCTGACCTTGTGATCCACCCGCCTCAGACTCTCAAAGTGCTGAGATTATAGCTGTGAGCCACTGTGCCCGTCCGGTATATCTTTTTCATCCTTTTACTTTGAACTTTTATGTAACATTTTATTTGAAACCTGTTTCTTGTAGGCAGTATATAGTTGGGTGATTTTTTTTTTCTTTAAAGTATAATTCTCTAGAAAGTTTATTATGAAGTATTTGACATACAAAAAGGCATAAAGAATGACATGCACAGCTTGCCAGGAGCAAAAAAAAAAAAAAAAGAAAAGAAAAAGCATGTTACAGTGAACATCCATGTATGTACTGCCCAACTGGAGAAATAAACGTGCCCAGTGGATTAAAGCCCCTGGTGCACTCTCCCTGCCTGCCTCCTCTGAGTTAAGCATGATCCTGAATGTGGTGTTTCTTGTGTTATTCTAGTCTTTTTAAAGAAAAATCTTTCTGCCAATGGGGATAATGGCTCCGTGTAGCCGAGGTGAGACTACTTAAGAATCTGGAGAAAGAGCCTCAGTCTGATGTCGGCTTTACTGAGTAAAGGAAAAGGGAATTGAGCCGCATGATACAGAGGTTCCAGTTGATCAGAGTGCACAGACACCCTTCCCGTCTGCATGATGGGAATCGCTCCAGCACAGGGGGCACACAGAGGCCCCTGCTGTGAGGACGAGGTTCCCACGCCCATGCACATGAATAGCTCCTGGTCAGTCCCAAGAGGCAAGGGCAGAGGGCACAGTGGCTCTCACAGAGCTACTTTACAAATAAACTCTGTGCCTTCCTCAGAAGTCGCTTACAACACTTTTTAAAAAAAGATCTGAACAGAAAGTAGGGCAAAGGGCCATGGAGGCATGTCATGAGGCACATGGAATGTCCTGGTCTGTGGAATCGTGGAGGGTGACAGAAGCAGCATGATTAGGCGTTGTATGATGAGGATGACACACTGCCACCATGGCCTGTCCAATTGGTGTGGAAAAACTGCCCTGGTTTGGCCAAGAGTTCATAGGAATGAGCCCTGAAGTAATCCTGCTGAGCCTGGATGAGGTTGGCTGGAAGCATCTCATGTCTGTACCTGTCATGAAAGGAAAGGGCAGTGGTAAAACAGGGTATGTGAATGCCAGCCTGGAGCCCAGTGCTGACTGCCCGCTGCCAGGGGTCCTGGCAGTTTTCAACAGCTGCCTTAAAGAAGTCGTCCAGTAGGAGGTTCTGGAGTTCCAGGTTTCGATCAAATGCATCCTTTATCTTTCCTAGGAATACACTTCTGATGATGCAGCCCCTCTCCATATCAGGGCGATGCCACCATAATTGAGGGTCCAGCCAAACTTGGTGGCTGCCTGCCTTAGCAGCATAAAGCCTTGAGCATAAGAGATGATCTCGGAAGCATAGAGGGCCTTCCGAATGTCCTACAGGAATGATTTCTTATCATCATCAAACTGGAACTTTTGGGGACCCTTCAGCTTTTTGCTAGCTTGAATTCTCTCATCCTTCAGAGATGATAAGCACTGAGCAAAGACAGCTTCTTCAATGAGGGTGACGAGTATGCCGTACTCTAGGGCAGAGATGGCAGTCCACTTCCCCATGTCCTTTTGCCCCGTGCTGTCCCTGATCTTTGGCAGCAGATGTTTGCTATCCGCACCTTGGAACTTGAGAATATTGGCTGTCATTTCAATCAGGAATAAGTCTAGCTCTGTCTTGTTCCAATCCTCAAAGGCCTGCACCATCTCGTCTTGCGCCATGCCCAGAACATCTTTCATCAGGTGGTATGCCTCGCAGATCAGCTGCATGTCCCCAGACTCTATCCTACTGTGCACCATCTTCGTGAAGTGACCTGCTCCCTCGTCTCCCACCCAGTCACAGCAGGGTTCTCCAGTTCCTACTTCTGCAGCGATGCCTTGGAAGATGGTCTTGATGTGGGGCCATGCTTCTTTGTTCCCTCCTGGCATGAGTGATGGGCCATACCGGGGGTCTTCCTCTCCGCCGCTGACTCTGCTCCCCGCAAATAAAATTCCTTTGGCCTTGAGGTCTCGGCACCGTCTTTTGGTGTCCCTGTATTCAGAATTTCCTCCATCAATGATGATGTCACCAGTGTCCAACAATGGTACCAGTTTTTTGAAGAAATCAACTGCTTGCCCAGCCTTCACCAGGAGGATGATCCGCTGGGGTATCTTCAGCTCGGAGACCATCTCCTTCAGGGACTGAGCACCCATCACTTTGGTTCCCTTTGCCTCACTGGCCAAGAAATCATCAACTTTGGAGACGATCCTATTAAAAGCACAGACCACAAAGCCGTGGTCATTCATGTTCAGAATTAAGTTCTGGCCCATGATGGCCAATCCAATCAGGGCAGTGTCAGCTTGGGCCATGGTGGCAGACAGAGCAGAAGAACCCAAGAGCAGCGAGGTATGGAGGGCAAGTCTAGTTGAGTGATTTTAAAAATTTCATTATGATAGGCTGGGCACTGTGGCTCATGCCTATAATCCCAGCACTTTTGGAGGCTGAGGTAGGCGGATCATCTGAGGTGGGAGTTTGAGACCAGCCTGGCCAACATGGCGAAACCTTGTCTCTACTAAAAATACATAAATTAGTAGGGTATGGTGGCTTACACCTGTAGTCCCAGCTACCTGGGAGGCCGAGGCAGGACTCGTGAGGTGGAGGTGTGGTGAGCTGAGATCGTGCCATTGCACTCCAGCTTGGACAATAGAGTGAGACTCTGTCTTTAAAAAATTAAATAAATAAATAAGTAAATAATTCCACTATGATAATTTCTTTCGCTTAATTGGTATTTGTAGATCAGTAAAATTTAATGTAATTATTGATATGGTCAGATTTAGGTGTACCATTTGTTTGTGCTCTATTCCCTTTCCTTGCCCACCTCTTTTTTTTTTTTGCTAATTGAACATCTGTAGGTATTTCATTTTAATTGATCTATTGTATTTCTCCTTCCTCCCTTCTTTCCTTCTTTCCTTCCATCCTTCCTTCCTTCCTTTCTTCCTTCCTTCCTCTTTCTCTCTTTTTTCTTTTCTTTTCTCTTTTCTTTTCTTTCTCTCACTGTGTTGCCCAGGCTGGTCTGAAACTCTGGGGCTCAAGCGGTCCTTCTGCTTCAGCCTCCCAAGTATCTTGGGTTATAGGAGTACGTGAGTGCACCATCATGCCTGTCTGATCTATTATATTTTCACATATCTGTATATCTTTTTTTTAGTGTTTGTTCTAGGGATTACAATAAACATATTAACTTTTTATAGTCCACTTAAGAACCAGTATTTTACCACTTTTGGGGGGAGTACATAAGTGTTATCACTATATAAGTTCCTTTATCTCCTTCCCCACCCTTTATGTTATAGTTATCTTATATAGTAGAATTGCAAGCCCCATCAGTGTTATAATTTTTGTTATAATTTTGTGTGTGTAGATATACAAACACACATATATAGACACAGACACACATATGCTTTTACATATGTATTTTTGTATGTGTATATACTTTTATATACTTTTACATATATATATAAACTAAAAAGAGGAATGTTTACCCAGATATTTACCATTTCTGTTATTCTTCCTTATTCTTGACATTCCAGGTTCCCTTCATTGGACGAATTCCATTATCCTCTGATAACTTTTTATAATCCAATTAAGAATCAATATTTTACCACTTTTGAGGAATCTGACATCCTTTAATAATGGATTTTCATTATCCTCTGATAATGTCCTTATTTAACTTCCATTGTTGAAGGATATTTTCACTGGATAAAAAGTGTATGTCCTAATAGTTTAGGGGCAAAAAATCTCAGCAAGCAAGGTGTTGATACCATCTAATGACTACCACTTACCTAATCACAATACCTGGGAGATGGAGTATTTGGATTCACAAGTCTAGATCATATAATGACACTTGTTTTTTTTTGAGATGGAGTTTTGCTCTTGTTGCCCAGGCTGGAGTGCAATGGGGTGATCTCAGCTCATGACAACCTTTGCCTCCCCGGTTCAAGCAACTCCTGCCTCAGCCTTCCAAGTAGTTGGGATTACTGGCATGCACCATCACACCAGGCTAATTTTGTATTTTTAGTAGACACGGGGTTTCTCCATGTTGGTCAGGCTGGTCTCAAACTCCTGACCTCAGGTGATCCGCCCACCTTGGCCTCCCAAAGTTCTGGGATTATAGGCATGAGCCACTGTGCCCGACTGAGTCCAATTTTTAAACTTCCAAATTCTGTGAGCCAATAGATTTTCCCTTGTATTTAACCTACCTTCACTTAGTTTTCTGTCATTTGAAGCTAGATATCCTGACTAACAGTCATATGCTGTACAATGACATTTTTGTCAAGGACAGGCCACATATACAATGGTGGTCCCATAAGATTTTAATATTGTATTTTTACTGTGACTTTTCTATGTTTAGATATGTTTAGATATGCAAAAAATTACCATTGTGTTAGAACTGTCATAATATTCATTATAATATCATGCCGTATGGGTTTGTAGAATACAAGGAATAGTCTATACCATATAGCCTAGGTGTGTAGTAGGCTATACCATCTAAGTTTGTGTAAGTACCCTCTGTGATGTTCATGCAATAACAAAATCACCTAACAACACATTTCTCAGAACATATTCCCATCATTAAGCTATGCCTGACTGTGTATGTATATATATGCATATGTGTATATATATATATTCATGAGTCATTCCTGATAACAAGCATGCCTTAGTTTGTAGATTAATAGAGTTTGTTTCACTAAGCAAGATAAAGTAGTTGACCCTATAAGACATGTAGGGTCCTGTTTCCAATAAATGAATAGTTCTTGCAAGTAAAAAATATCAACGAGAGATAAGTCCTAGTACTTTTGTGTAACACCTTAAAACAGGAGAACTAGAGTAGTGAGTATACATCCCTGCTTTTGATGATAGGAGTGACCGGGAAAAAATGCTATAAAAAACAATCCTGGTTCCAGGTAAGGACTTCCATTGCATATAAACTGCTTGTTCATAAGGCAGGTTAAATTTTGGGTTTTTGTTGTTATTATTGTTTATTTTATTTTGTTTTTGTTTTTTTTGAGACGGAGTCTTGCTCTGTCACCCAGGCTGGAGTGCAGTGATGTGATCTTGGTTCACTGCAACTTCCACCTCCCTGGTTCAAGTGATTCTCCTGCCTCATTCTCCTGAGTAGCTGGGATTACAGGCACGTGCCACCATACCTGGCTGATTTTTGTATTTTTTTGTCGGGGGGATGGAGTCTCGCTCTGTCTCCCAGGCTGGAGTGCAGCAGCATGATCTCTGCTCACTGCAACTTCCTCCTCGTGGGTTCAAGTGATTCTCCTACCTCAGCCTCCAGATTAGCTGGGATTATAGGCTCACACCACCACACCTAGCTAATTTTTGTATTTTTAGTGGAGATGAGGGTTTGCCATGTTGGCCAGGCTGGTCTTGAACTCCCGACCTCAGGTGATCTGCCTGCCTCGTCCTCCCAAAGTGCTGGGATTACAGGTGTGAGCCACCATGCCCAGCCTAATTTTTGTAGTTTTAGTAGAGACAAGGTTTCAACTTTGTTGGCCAGGCTGGTCTTGAACTCCTGACCTCAAGTGATCCTCTCACCTAGGTCTCCCAAAATGCTGGGATTACATGTGTGAGCCACTGTGCCTGATCGTAAGTTTTGAAATATGAACTTCTGTTGTTTGCTGTGTACTGTTCCTCCCTTGCATCTTTGTCTTAGGCGTTTTGGTAGGACCACAAGCAGAAGCTGTTGGAAGTCAAGAGCTGGTCCTATATTTTGCAAAAATTTCAGCTGATTGAAAACATTATGAAAGTATCCAAGGAGGGAGGGAGTGTGTGTGTGTGTGTGTGTGTGTTATGTGTGTGTGTGTGTGTGTGTGTGTGTTGGCTGAGGAGACAGGCAAGTGCTTTTGAGAAAACTAAGGGAGAAAATATTTCAGAAGGGTAGGAGGAGGGGGAAGTTCTATAGATTGTGCGATTTGAGGGTACCTGTGCCATGTTCTTTACCAGCATGGTGAGGAGAGGGCTGAACCCGGAGCACAGGGAGTCCTGTCCTTGATGAAGATGCTGATGCCCCAGGCCACTGGCCCTGATAAGAACATGCAGGCTGGAGCAATGGCCATCTTTGATGTAACCAGGCTAGAGGCTAGACTATTGAGTCAATGGCTACAGAGCCTCCGGGATGCTTTGGTGGTGAGACTTACTGTGAGACTGTCGGGATCGGCACGTTTGCCGGGGAGGCTCTTGGCCAGCAAGAGGGTCCCAACCTGGAAGGAGAGAAGTGCGCGAGAAAGAAAGGAGACAGAGAGCGGGGTCTGGAGGACTGAATAGGCAATGCCTAAACAGCAACTTTATTGTGCACAAGGTTCTGGTTATATACATTTTCTTAAGAGAAGAACAAATCAATAAATCACATACGATTATTAATACAGATGACAGGTAGACAATTGGTAATTTCCAAAGGTGCTAATTATTTTGGGAAGTTAAAC